>OMNN01028208.1:37759-76446 GCA_900302755.1 Chromis chromis | reverse complement strand
GTGTGGAGGGAAACACAGGTTGATTTCCCCCCTTTTAAGTGTTTGTGTGTTGTGGTGGCGGAGGGGTTGAGTGCGGGGGGCAGAGAGAGATAGATAGGAGGGAAATGAGAAGATGGGGGAGTGTCAATAATTTATAGGAAGTGCCTTGTGTCAGAAGGGCAAAAAGAGCTCTACCCTGGGATCCTAAGGCCACTGCGATGCTTATAGGCTCAGGCTCTCGTTAACACAAAAATGCACAATCTGTACACACACACACACACACGTGCAGATGTAGACAACCAAAGGCATATGTAAATGAGCATTTGCACATGCACACACAGATACACACACACACACACACACACACACACACACACACACAAAGTGAAAAACATTCCTCTTTTTCTCACCTCCCGTTGCGAACCGGGGCTGCATCTCTAATTAGACCTGTGCGATACATTTACTGATGTCAGGATTGTTTTTTTGTTTTCATTTGTACACACAATCGAAATGTCACGCTAAATGGATATGTGCAGGAGAGGAGAGAATTTACAAAAAATGTAATTCCTTCACATTCACTGATATACATCAGACAGAAAAGAAACAACAGAAATAACGAGCAAACAGAAAAATTGCCAATTGACCTAATTTTGCTCATACTGGTGTTTTTCTTTCCCCTTAAGTCCTTAAAAACATTAAAAATCACAACATGTTCTTTATCTTAATTCAGTGTTGTGTGCAAAATTATGTGAATGTGTAATTCTAGTAGATTTAGAAGGATAACATTTAAAACCTGTGAGGCTTACATAAATACAGACTTAGTTAAGATTGAGTTTTTCTTGGGGGGAGGGGGGGAGTAGTTAAAAATGTAAAATTGCCAGTGGATGAAAGGTGTAAGATCTCGGATATGGTGTAATTAGGGGCCAGCAGATTTTTTTTGACAGGTTATTAAGGTGACAGACAAGAAAAATACTCTGTTGAGTAGCTGATTGTTAGATGGACACTTGTGGACTGACAGCAAGAATAGATGGATAAGGAGTTGCTGAGTGAATGAATGGTAAAGAGGTGGACTGGCATGATATAATGTATGTATGTAGGAAAAAATAATTATAACACCCCTTGAGCAATAATTGTGCTTCTCTCCATCGGTAGTTAAAAGGTTCACCCAATGTACTTCCATGCTTAAGCTTTACAGTGGGTCACTGACTGAGCTATGAAAATATAAATGTACTGACTAGTATCTGATGTCATCTCTGTTATTTATTTATTTATTTATTTATTTTTTACAATTATCTCCGTGATTAAAGTAAATTGTTTTGCACTTTTAACATGAAAGCTGCATCCTTCAATCATAGGAATGCTTGTTAAATATTTGGATTACAGAGCTATTTGCATTTTCTCCTTTGAAGCATGTTCTCCGTGTGTGTTGGGCCTCCCTAGAGACAAAAAGCCGAGAACATGTGATTCACTATCCCCCAGATTTCTCATATTATCAGGTGAGAAACCACTGAGAGTATGTGAGAGAGATAGAGAAGGAAGAGGAAAAAAACACACAGATCAATAGAGAGGATGGTGATACATCACAGCAACAACCTTCCACCAGACCCTTTTCCTCTTTTTTTAATTAGGACCACAGATATGAAGTGAAATCCTGTGGTAGCCTGCATTGATGTTCTTCTTGAGGTTAGCGACTTGGGCTTTTCCACTTGGCAGCATCTATGTGGGAATAGCCCAGTGACAAGTACACACAGTCATTCACTGCTGTTTTTCAGGAATACAATAAATCTAATTTCACTTCCAGGAGACTGTATTTTTTTCTGTGCTCAGGAATGAGCACTTGTGTCCAGGCGTAAGTGCACACATTTTGTGTCCTTGAGCACGGCACTTTTTCATTGTGAATCCATATAAGCAGTGTTTGAACACAAACATTGTGATAGCAATGCTGGCTAAAGCCACCCACTGGGGGGCACTGAATAATACATCAAACTTACTGCATCCGTCTAATGTTACTTTTAATAGTGACGACTGTACAAGCAGCAGCATTTGCACACACCTGCATAAGCCCGGGAATATTGTGCAGGTTAGGTGGTTTGGCTGGATTTGTTTGCAGGGACTTAATTCAACAATTCAACAATGTACCAGTGCAGTGGAAGGACTTGTGGAGCGTGTGTATACATGCTGCTCACGAGAGCTTACAAGAGTGTAAACATCCTCTACATTGGTCCACATGCACCAGAGGAGTGTCTATACTCTTGTGTTTCCAGGACATGTGATTGTGTGGGAAGGGTTAGGCAGCTAGAAGGGAAAAGATAACTCACAGTAATGCTGCTGTGGTGGCACACAGAACATTTAAGGTGCAGATTAAGAAGATTAATCCCCCAGATTTGGGAGAGTTTTAGGAAAATGCTATCGTGCCTGCTTAGTGCATATGACTATAGTTAATGATATCTAAACACAGTTATCACATCATGGGCTTTAGATGCCTCAGAGAGAGGAAATAGAAGCCCTGTGTGTCTTGCACATGGTTGTTTTACTGTTTATTGCTCTCTATCTCCTTTAATCTAATCTTGCTTTATCTTTTTTCTCACTTGGTTCGACATGAGAGCAGCCCAACAACCGAGATAACTGTTGTTATTTTGTGTGCATGTGATTGTACACACAGATGCGTGTGTGTCAAGTCCATGATGCATGTCGGACATTAACCAGCTCCCCTGCTGGCTGGCTGCTGGCTGTTAGTAGCATTGTGATGGGGTGAAAAGACACATGTTGTCACATGAACCCAACACAGTTCCTTTTCCCTCTTTGTCAGTGGCTTTCAAACATGCATGCAGGGTACATACAGCATGTGTACTCACTTGCTCACATGATGTTATAACTGTGGGTCTTTGTTCACGCGCTGTGTCACCCTATGCATGCACAACTCACATTTGCACACATATGATACACTCAACTCAAGTAAATTCATGCCGTTAGCTATGTCATATAAGCGTAGGCACATACTGAACATATGAAGCTAAATAAAACTGACACACACACAGACAGTATGTGATGTGTCTGTGTGTTCTCTGGCTCTACATTACCTGATTGATTTCACCATAAAATTATGCTCAGTAGCCACCCATTAAAACTCTGATCTCATCGATATGTGTGCAGCAATTGCAGTGCGTGGCACTGAATTATTCACTTCCCCCTCTTTCTCTCGCACTCGTTTTGCTCTCACTCCTCATTTTTTACTGTATCTTTCTTTGCCTGTCTTCCTAATTTCCTCTCTGTCCTCCTATTCCCCCTTTTTGTTTCAATCTTATTTGTGCATGTCCTTAATTCTCTCCGTCTCCATCTTCTTTGCTTGCTGTCTTTCCTTTCTTCCTCCTCTGCACTCTTCACTTCTTTTTCTCAGCCTCTCTCTCTCTCTCTCTCTCTCTCTCTCTCTCTCTCTCTCTCTCTCTCTCTCGTACTGTCAGCCCTTAGGCAAGTCTCAGCCATCACTCCTCTTCATTTATTAATACCTGTACTCATACAGCCCAGCACACACAGCTGCCTCACATCTCCGTCCACTGTTTTCACACACATACACACATGCCTGCCAACTGCACAAATGCCCCAGAGGATGCAAAGAGCCCAGTGTGTCCACACACTCACACCCGCTTACTGTGCAGGAAAATGCCCTTTGTAAAAGGACAGGGAGCATCAATCTCCCAGCTGCGTCAGCCTACAGTTTGATGCTCCTTTTGTAGTTCTGCTTTTCCCCTGACTTACCTGTGACTGCACTTCATTGTAGTTAGGAATGGTAATCATTAACGGTTAATCGATTAATTGCTGTTAATATTTTAACAGATTAAAATTATATTAATCGATAAGGCAGAAGATGAAGGGCATGCATGTCAGAAAATGTATGTAATGACGCTTGAAGGCGATCGCTTGGACTAAAGGCAGTTTCATGTTGGCAAGCAGAGAGCATTGTGGGGTTTGGGCTAACAACGGGCTACCATAACAAAGACTTCTGTGGCAATTAATGGTTACCTGCCAGAGCTCACATATTGAAGAGGTCTTGTAGTTTACTAAGAGAGTGCTCTTACAGCCTAGGGGCATTTGTTGTGCAGACACAATATTAACAGCAACAGTTGTGTATGTTGTCAAAAAATGGCTACATCTGCATATGGAATAATATTCTGTTAATATCAATTATTGATTAATAATGCTGCCAATTATCGGTTAAGGAAATCGCTCACAATTTGCATACCTCATCAGTTACACTAGCTCTTTTGTTGTAATTGCTGCACATTAGGTATTGGTTTGACTGATTGCTTTGTAAGTTTATCAATTCTAATTGTTTACTTAACTAAACACTGCCCCTCCCCAAGATTTTAAATGACCTTATTTTCATCTGTAGCCTTTGTGAGACTTTGCTTTGTAATTGTATTTACATATCAGGTGGACTTGATTGACAGCACCAACAGGAACGATTTATTATCATCACACTATAATTTCAGCTGAAACATCAGAAGTATCCAGCCCTTAAATCTGCTTGATCACAGTCTGAGTGTAAGAAAAGAGACAAAGATACAAAGAGTGGAAATGATTTACTACAGTGATTTTTCTGCTATCTGGCCTGGGCTGTTAAAGGAGGCACGTTTTTGTACACACATCAGTCCTGATCAGTATTTACACGGCTCATATATTTATACAGTATGGAAAAAAATCAACAGAATTATCAACATGAGACAGAAATAAATTATAATTGGTGTTGCATTTTGCATCATGCAGTGCTATAAACATTGGGAAATGTAGAAAATCAGTCAGTCAACAAATTTGTCAATCAGCCACTCAAAAAAATCCCATTAAAAACTGACTACATCGTACTTAAGTACCATGTAGGCTTATGACTTTATTTAAAGTGAAACACATTCAGCAGATAATTAAAGCATGCAACAGGGATGCTAAAGATCCCTAAATGTTAATTGTGGCTGTTTGTGTATGTGTATATGGCAGTTAGCTCCACTGGTACTCTTGACTTGCAGCTGTTATCCTGAGCTCCCCCATGCAGCTATATATAGCACTTCATATGGTGGAATGATGCACTGAGGACAAGGTTGGAGGGCAGTGACATTGAAAGCATTTTGACTCATGTGTTGTAGAGATGTGAATTGCAGGGATGATGGACTAGTGCTGTGTGTGTGTGTGAGAGAGAGGAACAGTGCCTGTAGGTGTGAAGGCGACACGCGCTCGTGTGCCAGTTTGTCGAAGCCTTGTGCATGCATATGTATGCACTTTAGCTCTGCTCTTCCTCCTGTGATTGTACAGACCTGTGTTCGAACCACCTGCTGTTATGAGGGTATGTTTTTCTCTGGGAGCATCAGGAATGTTTATGAAGCAGAAACAAATTGGCCTCCTCTTTCTTTGGGTGCGTTTAGCGCCATCTGGGGGCCATTGTGTTAAAGCCACAATATCTGGCTCCCTTAAGACTGTGTTCAGTTTTGCCCATGAGTGACTGTGGAACTGGCCATTTTATTGAATTTGATGATCCATTACGCCTCAAATGGAGGTCCAGCTCCCTCAGGGCAAAGGAGATATTGCATAGGCAGCAGGGTAATCACAAGGAGATTACAGTACCTGCTGACTTTATTGTCAGTCTGATATATATAAACCAAAGTATTAAGGAGGTTTATAGATTAAAAATATACATCAGTGAAGCTGTCTAGGTAGCTAATGATGTCCAGCCCGCCCACTGCTATATAGATTGCAATAAGGCCCCAACAATTACTCCTCTGTGATTAAAAAAAGAACAATCCGTGATGAACTATACCCAGACTGTGTAATAAAGAGGCCGCTGCATATGTAAACATGAAGTCATTATAATCAATCATAAGCAAATGAGGATTTATACCTGCAATAAGGAGCATATGTGGGAACTGATGAAGATGATCAATGAAGGTAGAGCTCAGCAAGGCTTTTACAAAGACACATTCTGATTGCATTCCCCAAATTGCTGTTTGGAGAAAAGCTCTCATCATCTGTCATGCTGCGGCCCTGAAAGACAGACACATTCATGTTTTGCATTTGTTTTTTAATAGATGTGATTCACAGGTTTATTTAATCTGAAGTTTAACATAATTAAATGTAATTATAACTCAATTCAAATCGGAATGAATTACGTTGTGTAGGTGAATTTATATGTAATTGAAATAGACAGAGAGAGCAGCATCTGTTTTACAGTGCAAACTCATATTGCCAGTCAGACTTTGCTCACATTTCTCTGATCTGTACACACACCAAATACATCCGGCACCACATTTCTGCACTGTTGATGTCTAGCTGGGGTTTCATGATCTAAATCTTTGCTGTCTTCTGTCCCCAGTGAACACCTATCATGTTCCTTCTCCTTCTTCCTCCACGGGGAGAGCAATGTGTGCACGAGCGTGGAGATCGCCCAGCACCAGCCTGCATACCACATCACAGAACACCACATCCGCCTCGCACAGACCTCCATCACACCAGTACAAGGTAATACCACAAACCCATTGTTGTTTTCTACTGCTTTTGTACACAGAACAAAACAAAAATCACATACTGTATGCTTCCTACAATGACAATGAAGTGCAACTTGAATGATGCTCTGTTGATTGTTACACAATACAAACAAGTCTCTTGAATGACTAAGCTCTTACTAGAATATGGAAATGATCATGCCTTTAAGTTACCAAATCAGCAGTGGTTGAGGAAGTATTTTGACCTTGAATAAACTCTTACACTTTCACTTTTACTTTTCTAGAAACTACTTTACAGAGAAATTGAAGTTACTAGTCTGTCTCTAAATAAACTATAGTGCCCTTATTTTATCAAAACCAAGAAATATGTGGCTCAGTAATGTATCTTTACTATTCTTTGGACAACAGTGGAGCTCTATTGCATAGGCCAATAAGCCATGTCAGACTGAATTCACAATAGTAAGAGCATCAATTTATTGCTGTACTTTTTGTCTTGTGACCGTGATACTATTATGTATCATATTTTTTAATTTATTATTACTGATGTGCCATGTATTGGCAAATAAAGGTTTGCTTTTGTATTTGGCAATATGTTGAGTCAATTATTGAAGTATTTTACATACTTTTTGTTTAATCTATAACAATACCTAAATTCTTATATGCTAATTTTATGTATGTTTTGCTTTGGCTGACGTTTATAAGGATCCATATGATTAAGCAAATAAACGTGTTTTGTACGTAAAATCTTATTTTGTGCAATTGTGCAAAAATAAAATACAAAAAATTTATGAAATGATTAAAGGTTTCCTGGAGTGTTTGCTTTTGCTTTCATGTCGTCCATATCTTTTAATCAACTCTCTTATCCGTCATTCGTCTTCACAGTGGTCCTGAGTCCATACGGTCTGAGCGGCACACTAACAGGTCAGGTCTACAAGATGAGTGACCCAGCAGTACGGAAGCTGATGGAGGAGTGGAGCTACTTTTACCCTATGGTACTTCAGCAGAAAGAGGGAAGTGGAGAGAAGCAAAATGAAGAAGCAGGCCAAGCCTATGATCGCAACTGTCATGTGGCAGTGGAGGTCATCGTAGGTATGGAAAAAGGAATAAAAAAAAGAGTGACAAACATATTTGTTGACTATAAAGTGGCGTACAAGGTTAATAAAAGGTGCCTCCGGTAGCAGAATTTACTGCTTTACGCTGTGGACTCATCCTTTCAGCCTGAAAACAGCAGTGACTAAACACATTAAACCGCAGCTATGTTGCTCTACTAAAGCAAACAGTGAGGGATCAACATCGCATTGATTACTCCTGGTCTCCATGTAGACTCCCAGGCAGTCTGAGCTGAGGTATTAGTAGATGAGGTGCTTTGACTGCAATGATCCTCACAGTCTGTCAGCACATCTAATAGTGGAAAAGGGGAAATGACTGGAAGGCAGGCGAGGAGAGAGTAGGACAGGCAGAAAGGAACGATGGGGAAGTTGAGGTAAAAACCCCAGGGAGTTACTCTAACAGCTTCGTCTAATCAGTCTGATCCCACAGCGTTGACTTGACCTGATTACAATTAAAACTCCTTTGGATACCAGTGGCTTTCACATCTTAAGAGGAAAGCCTGAAATAATATTGAAGGAGGGAGTGTGAAGGGAGTTTTGATTTGATTATGCTTTATATGAGCAGTGAGTGAGAGTGTGTGATTACATTAATGGATAAGGAGCAAGTGCATCACATAATTTATCACCACTATATTTGTGGCCAATTATTAGACATTTTTAGGACATATATCACTTTCTTCAGCAAACTATTTGTGAATAAACGGTTGGATAGGATGAAGACATTTGCTGGTTATTATAACTAATTCCTCTAAATGTTACCAGTTTTAGACACTTTAAATAAATGCTGCAGCTAAATGTAAGCAGCAGCCATCCTGTTGTTTCATAACACTGAATCCTCTTTTTTTATATTCTTAGGTGGAGTGAGGATGACCTACCCAGCTGCTTTCGTCCTGATCGCCCAAGGGGACCTACCAGTGGAGCAGCCTCCACCTGTTCCTGCAGCTCAGGGCCTCAACAAAGAGCCGAACCACTGCAGTGTGCCGCTGACACCACCGACGTCACCGGAGCAGCCCTGCTCTGGTAACAAATGCACATACACGCACCTTCCTGCAGGATTTGACATTATTCTAAAATGCTGAAACATTCAAAGAAAACATGTAGCATCTATACTAAATACTGATTAAAACCACATAAAAAGAACTCTCAACAGCAGCTGGATAGCTCAGTGAGTAACACCCCAGACCTTGGCATGGGAGATCGGTGGTTCAAATTCCGGTCAGGGCGCAGGTATCCAGTGAGGACCCTTAGGCAAGGTCCTTAATGCTACCTACCTATTTACGTCGCTTTGGATAAAAGCGTCTGCTAAATGAAATTGTAACCTTGTAACTCTATTTCATTCTCTAAACATACCTGCAACCAATCTAATAACATCTGATACATATAAACACAAAGAAAATTACAAAAAAATATAACAAAATGTATAACAACTGATGTTGCAGTGCAGAATTTGGTTAAATTACACTCATCAGTTTACGTAAAGCTTAAGTATAAATTTTAGTCTTCATAAAATTTCTCATATGAACCCATAAATATTCCTAAATAGACATAGAAGGGGTGCTTGGAGATGGAAGAAGTAAAAAAGTCAAGCCTGAACTACTGCAAATCTAACTGTTCTTAAAAACACTGTGCTCAGTCCTGTATTATGACATTTGATCCACCCTTCTTCTTTTCAGCGGACAGCGGCTTTGTGACCTCGGTCTCCAGTGTCCCCACACCGGACAGCAGCATGGGGATCACCAGCATCAGCCCAAAGCATTCTGGGAAGAAGCTGACTTGTCAGGTGGTCCATCAAGCCTGGAGGGAGTGTTATCTCAACCAGCCTCAGCATGTGTAAGTTAAACCGGAGTTTGTTTCTCTGTTTGCCGTGATTATTATTGAAGTGCAGTGATGCAGCTGAGCTGGTGCCCTCATGGATCTGTTTGTTCCCTGCAGACCGAATCAGCCAACTGATGTGACGCCCAGTAAGGAAGTGCCAAATGGAGTTACCACGTGGGACTTCAACGATCTGGGAGCGAGAGCGCCCTGCAGCTGCTCCAGGTACAACCGAGCCGCACCCAAGCTGTTCTGTATAAGTGTTACATTTATGTGTATAGTAGCTGAGCTTTGTTTTCGTGTTGATGGATGTTCTGACAAAGACTTTGCTCAGGGATTTTTGAAAACATTTTTCAAAATTAAAATCTACATACTATACATCATCAGCTCCTCCTGGGTGACCCCAAGGTGTTCCCAGGCCGGATGAGATATGCAATTCCTCCAGCGAGTTCTTGGTCTCCTCCCAGTAGGTCATGCACAGAAAACCTGATGGCATCCTGATCATATATCTGAACCACTTCAGCTGGCTCCTTTTGACCTGAGGAAGCAGTGTCTCTAATCCCAGCTCATCATGGTCGAAGACTTGGAGGTGCTGACTCTCATACCAGCTGCTTCTCACTCTGCAGACCACCTCATTGTGTGCTAAAAGTCACGACCTGATGAAACCAACAGAACCATCCCCAAAAAGCAGAAATGTGACTCTAAGGTTCCCAAACCAGACACCTTCCTCACCTGTTCACAAATACCTAAAAACAAGATCAGTTACCCGACCAAGACCATCACCTATGGTCATGAGCTCTGAGTAGTGACCAAAAGGATGAGATTGCTGATACAAGTGGCCGAGATGACCTATTCCACAGGGTGTCTGGGCTCAGCCCTAGAGAGTGAGGAGCTTGGACATCCGGAGGGAGCTCAGAGTAGAGTCACTAAAAGGATCCAGCTCAGGTGGTTCAGGCATCTGATTAGGATGCCTCCTGGGCTCCTTCTTTTGGGGGTTTTCCTGGCTTGTTCAAGTGGGATGAAACCCCAGGGTAGACCCAGAAGTTGCTGGAGGGATTACATATCTAATCTAGACTGGGAACGCCTTGGGGTCCCCCAAGAGGAACTGGAAACATTGCTGAGGAGAAAGATGGACTTCTGGAACGACCTGCTTAGCCTGCAGCCACTGCAACCGGAGGAGACAGGAATACTATATGGTCTTCAAACATGACACTCTTTACATTTGCGACTGTATATATAATTTATTGCTGTAATTTCCTACATATGTATATCTTAACAACATGTTTAAATACCCTATTTAACTCTGCAGAGGATATGTTATTTTAAAACAGGTTCTTCAGAGGGTTTTATATAGATTGTTATTCTTTGTTTGTTGTAGGTTAAAGCAGCAAAAGCTTAATCTGACCACCACGTCCACAGTCAACCCCCAGACTAGTGCCAACCCCACTCAGTCCTCTGGTCCATCATTATACCCTCCCTCGCTGGCCAAACACAAGACCAGTGAGAAGACAGAAAAGGCTGACAAACAATCCAAGAGGCCAGCTGTGATTCCCTTCCACCATCGTCTATCAGTCACACAGGAGACCCCTCTGGAACAGGACTCACCAGGAGGGGCCCAGCTCGGCGGCCTTGTGGCACTGGAGCCACCCATGGAGCCTCTGGCTACTCTGCCACCCTGCAAATATTCGAAGCCCCTCTCTAATGGCAGAAAAGCCCCTGAGTCCCTTCTCCATTCACCCATGTCGCCGCTTCCCCCCACCCTCAGCCCACATCCACGGGTACAGGACCCAGAGGTTCTGGATGGACCTGTGGACATGCCTGTCTGTCCAGATGGAGCTTCAGGGTTGGGGATGATTACCAGTGAGACAGCTGTGTATACAGCTCTGCTGAGGCAGAGGGAGAATGGGGCTGGCTGGTGGAGAGGCTTCAGGACTCCCAGGACTGATAAGACTGACTTCAGACCTCCTGACCTCCCCGCTGATAAACTAGAGGAAGTAAAGACAGAGACAACAACTGAGGGAGCTCCTCTTAAGAGGTAGGAGAGATGCACAAAAACAGTGTTTTGTAAACTGTTAGATGCATTTAGGAAGGGAAGGGCAAGGGGTACAGTACAGATAAAGATATATTTTATATTGGACAAGGGTACCTGAGCCAGACTAGATATAAAACATAAACAATGAAAAACTAGGGGTTTATTTTCAGGTAGTACTTGAGTTACTATGTGTGACACATCCAATAAAAGCATCTGACTGATGTTGGAAATAGGATATAATAGGACACAAAAGAAGGCACACAGCACAAGAAGAATAAACCACTGATGCATTTGTGTCTTTGCCTCCTCCAGACTCTACACTCAGACTCTCAAGAGATTTAAGATATCAGAAGAGAGGATGAGAGACCACATCCACACTTTAGGTCTGTTCCAGCAGCCGGGTGTGGAAGCACTACGTGAGAGTGGGGATGATCCCTACGACTTTAAGGAAGGAGACATTGAGTACACTTTCTCCACTTCCAAGAGATTAAAGGGTCAAGGGAGAGAACCCAGCAAGAAGGCCAAGGTAGGACAACACACAGTTTGAAAACACACAGCAGAAAAATGCTATAACAAATATTTTTATATTAACTAAGAATCATATGTTGTTCTCCTCACCTCTACCCTCCTGTCTTTTAGTTCAGTGTTATTGTTTTTCTGCCGGCAGCGTTGCTGTTTGATTTATTCTCACAGCTGTCATCAGTGTTGTAGCAGCAGGCAGCTGTTTTCAAGTTTAAAAAAAAAAAGCTCTGATAAACCCTTTGAATCCAACCTGTCCTGCACCAAATAGCACACAGACAAAGTCAGCGACTATCTTGTGAACATATTGGAGAATTTATCAGCTGAACAGCCAGATATTTCCCTCAGGAGGCTGTGGAGAATCAAATAGAGAGTAAATAGTGTACTTTAATTCACCATGTGACGACCAAATGAATAGTGATGATGCTCTCACTCTGCTAGATGTGTAAATCAGCAAGTTTTTACAAATTTAAATTTCAAATTCAAGGTAACATATCAGCAAGTCATATTCATGTTTCCATATTCATATTTGTTTCTGCTTCCCCCTAGTGGCCAAAACATCAGATATTATGAGTTTAAATACAAATTAGTACACACACATTCAGACAAAAGTGCCGAAAATACACACAGTTTTTGACAGTTATTATTATTAGGTATTTTGCATGTGTTTGTATGAGACAAATGTTATATGTGAGACATTATATTCATCAAAGGAATGCTCTTGTGTTTTCATTTTGTTGATGTCGAAGTAAACTTGAATAAAGATTTTTTTCACAATTCATCCACCAGGGAGAAGAAATCACCAGTAATGGTGCACTGCCTGATGGAAAAGATGCTATGTCCATTTTTAACTCGGCTCCAAAATCAGGTGAGGACATAAGCATCATTAACATCATATACATACAGTGGACTGTGTGCAACTCATGGTTTGGAGTCATGCGTATTTTTGAGCCGGTGGTCTGACCTTATTATTTTGTTGTTTTTAGATGAATCAAGTCAAGATGATGGAGCTGCGAAAGCCAACCCCTCACTGACCAGAGAAAAAGATCTAGTGGTTAACATCTCTGATCTAGACAACATATTTGATGAAGATGAAGAGTTGGGGGTAAGACATCAATTTTTACATCCTGCATTCTTGCATATATATCCTTTTTTGGTGAAATTTTAAATGAGACATGTTGAATAAAGTGATTTTAATTAAATATAACAATTTTTGGCTTAGATTTGGATAATTTCACTGATCGACTGAACTGTTGGAAAGTTGAAAATCCAATAATTCTTTCTCTTTTTGCAGCTTCTGGTTCCCATAAATGGTGTAATTTTGAATTTTTAAAATATAATATGCCTTTCAAATCTGCCGTCAGGGTTCAGAGGGTTAAAAATTTAAATGCACCCTTTTAGTGACACCAATATTAGGTATTAGTATAATTCTCTCATTAGTCATAATGTGTTATGCTCTACTGTTCTGGAACACAAAATATTGTATAATGAATGAATAAAATTGACCCTCTGATCTTCTGTGGAATAATTTGTAGACTGTTTATCCGAACCAGCACTCAACTAAGGTACCAGTGTCAACAGAGGATCGCCCTCTTGGGAAAGAAGGGAGAGTTGCAGTACCTTATCCATCGAGTGAGTGATGAGTATTTAGTCCTCAAATCTCACTGAAATATACATATGAATTATCTAAATATATAGTTGATGTATTTTATATACATGTGCCTTTATAATTGAATTCCATTAAACATGTGTAAACTATTCTCCTCCTCCTCCTCTCTTTGTCTCTTTCTCTGTTTCTGTCTCCTTTCAGCAGTAGCAGATCTCCAGCGGATGTTTCCCACCCCGCCTTCTCTAGAGCAGCACCCGGCCTTCTCTCCCATTATGACGTATCGTGACACCCCGAGTCAAGAGCCCCCTGCACCTAGTGGAACGGCCGACCACCTGCCATCATTAGCCCCTAACCAGCTGACTGAATACAGGATGGAGATGGAGGAGGGGATGGTCAGTCCGAGGCAGGATGATATCAAGGTGAGGATATAACATTATACTATACACCAATCAGCCACAACATTAAAACCACTGACAGGTGAAGTGAATAACATTGATCATATTGGTACTATGTGGTGTTCTGCTGGAAAACCTTGGATTTTGGCATCCGTGTTGATGAGACTTAGACACCCAAATAAACATTGAACATGACAATGGCCCAAGTTGTTGATTTGACCTCCAAACTTCCTAGACCCCATTCTGATCAAGCATCAACAGGATGCAGTGGAACAAGTGTGATTGACAGAGGCCCCACTGCACAAGCCAGAGTACCCAAAGGATCCACTGCCAACATCCTGGTGCCAGTCCCCATAGGACACCCTGACATGTCCTCTTGTCCATGCCCAATGGTTCAGAGCATTTTAGATCACATAAGGGAGACCAACACAATATTATGAAGGTGGTCATAATGTTATGCCTGATGGGTGTATATATCAGTATGTTAAGCTTTGTGCAACATGCATTAAAGGAGAAAGCAAAAAATAGAACAAAAGAATGGGAAAGAGATAGCTCGTGCTGATTAATTACTTTCACAAATTACTTTAATCCACTAAATATTTTGACATTAAGAGGACGTCGATACATGGACTTGTTAGCTGACTGACAGCTAGATACTGAGCAGCTGGTCAGGCTCCCACATGTTGGAATTGTTTCACTAATACCTTTAGTTTGCTAATTAGCTCTCTGTGCTGCAAGTCAAACATCTGCACTGACTGCAGGCTCTGTGAGCTGGGAAATGGTAATTATAGTAGAATGCACTCAGTCACTTTGAGGTGCATCTGCTTGTTAACACAAACAAGTCACTCTAAACAGCTCAATATCTGAACACATGCAAACAGGAGTGAAATGTTCAGCTTGATAGTAGACATAAGTGCTTCTATGTTACTTCATGACAAATGAGTTGTCAAAACTGCCAAACATAGCATGTCAACATAACATGTCAAAACACAGCTTATTCTACTATGTGGTTGAGCTCCCTTGTTGTCCAGAAACTGTTTAAAACACATCAGTGAGCCACAGGGACCGCCATGTTATTACATTAAAATGTACTTGGACACCACAGTTTATTTTGAGTTAATCTCACTAAGCAATCCTCCTGCTGGAAATACTCACAAGAGCACTAAATGTGAAAGATGTTTACTAAAAAGTAAAGTGCTGTACTCTTTCAGGAAATTATTTATCCTTGTCAAACACTGAAATACATACTAATGACTTGATTTGTTTGCATATGAAGTTAGAAAGTACTAGGAGTACTAATACACTTTAAACATCATAAAAATGCCAAAATTACACCATTATCAGAATCAGATGCTGTAAGAACAGAGAGAACTAATTTTCAACTTTCTAACGGTCTTTCAAATATTCATCTGTGATGCGTCATTCTGCCAAAAAACCTCACAAGGTCTAAGCTGAAATTTGTGCTATTTCATCAAAATGACTTTATTTTATATGTCTCACTTTAAAATTTGCTAAAAATAAAATGCTCTAACCAGATTCAACTTCTACACTCCTCAGTGTAACTGACAAGTCACTAGTGACTGAGTTGCAACCAACACTCGCATGACAAAAGTTCTGACTTTTCGGCTGAACTGCAGGCTGTGTTTACAGAGCAAATAGGAGACAAGTATAGAAACAAATTAAAAATGTAAATAGTAAAATATCAGTGGTATGTAGAGTCACTATTTTAGTATTTGACTATTTGGCACTTAGAAAAATGTTATAAGTGCTGTTTCCTTTTTAAAAAATTTTTTTTAATAAAACCAATAAAGAAATGTAGCTTGTTTTTTATAATGATTTGTGACATTATAACTGTCATGCAACACAACAGACATTTTTAGTTGTCTTTACTCCTAGCCATGGTTTTGCTGTTTCCATTGAAGTGCAGAAGTTTTAATTTCAGTTAAAAAAAAAAAAAGAGCCCACAATGAGAAGGAGAGGTTTCAGAGGGTTCATGGGATTGGAAGCATTATAGTTTAAGAACATGTTACTGACTTTAGTCTTTTATTCAGATGGTCTGTATAGTCTGAGAATGTGCAGGAGATGAGTTACAATTTCAGAAGAAGATGGGATTCTTCTAACTTGTTTACTCTGTGTTGATCAAAGTCCACAATAATTCCTCTCCCTTGGTTGACCTTATTCTACACCTGCTTTCCAATTTTCTTTTTTATTATTATTTGCCATCTAATATTAAATGCTTATTAGAGAGATGTTTTATGGTATTATAGATAAATTTGATAGAATCCTCCTTATAATCTATAACAATTCTCCTCTCTGTCCAGCCACAGATTGGCTCCTCCATGTTTGCT
Organism: Chromis chromis; assembly: GCA_900302755.1. NCBI lineage: Eukaryota > Metazoa > Chordata > Actinopteri > Pomacentridae > Chromis > Chromis chromis. The sequence continues at coordinate 60,158 of OMNN01028208.1, read as the reverse complement.
CCACTGTCCTGCCTACCCAGCCAGAGTCTACCACCCCTTAAGATTCCCGAACAGTGTTACTACCGCCCTTCCTGGGCCCTTATGCCCAAAATGGAGCATTTCCCTACGATCATGCATCCCCAGCATACTGCTTTCACCAAGGATGGATACACGTGAGTAGTCAGCTGTGATGTGCTTTGCGACCAAGGGGTCATAAAATTTGATCATGCTGTTACTTTTTAAAGGTTTTATTAAAGTTTTTGAGGATGGTTTATTGGAACATGTGGTTTCTGAAAGATTAATGAACATTTAGCCTCTCTAGAAGGAGTGCAGGATGAGTTGATCAAAGGATTTCTCTCTCTGGTTGGGTGTGAGGAGCTGCATGACCTTTAAGAGCTGCTCCCTTAGGCTAATCTTGTTTGTCTGTCTGACTATTTGTTTTTCTTCCTTCGATGTGTGTGTTTTCCAGAAACGTTCCCAGTGTCAACACCCTCACAGACCAGGAGTATGGCCAGATGAGCGCCACCACTGCCTCTGTGAGCACTACTATTGGCATCCTCCCATCTCCTGCCACACCACGTTTCTCTGTGCCCACCCCTCGGACTCCACGTACGCCACGGGGTATTAACGCTGCAAGCTCTGGGCAAGGTTCAGTGAAGCAGGATGGTACTGAACTGAGCTCACCGGTCTCTACGCCCTCCACCAGCTTGCCTCTTAGCTCTGTAGAGCCTCTGGCTCGGCCAGGACCTTCGCTGCCTGAGGCCCACAGCCTGTACTCTATCCTCCTGCTCTCAGACTCCGTCCTTAGTGTCTTCAAGGATCGCAACTTTGACAGCTGCTGCATCTGTGCCTGCAATATGAATGTCAAAGGAGCAGATGTGGGGGTGTACATCCCAGATTCCACTTGTGAAGATCAGTACCGCTGCATGTGTGGCTTCAGTGCCATTGTGAACAGGCGGCTGGCCCACGGCACAGGTCTCTTCCTGGAGGACGAGCTGGATATATATGGTCGGACTTCTGAAGTAGGCCGAGCGGCTGAGAGGAGGTTGGCTCTTTGCAGACGGGACCCAACTATGGGAGATTCCAGGGCCAAGCGTCCGCAGGATGCTGCCCCTGCCTCTCCATCAGTCATGGTTGTTATGCAGGAGCAGTGCTCTCAGCCCATTTCATCCCTGGCATCACTTCACGTCCCCCTCAGCTGTTCCTGCCACGGCCGCAAGGGGGCACTCCTCCAAAGCTGGATGTCTGAAAAGCAGTGGGCAGATGGGAGTGATGCCTGTGTGGAGTGTTACAACGCTTTGGAGCAGGGGCTACAGTATGTGGATAACCCCACAGGAGGGAAAGTAGATCTGGCTGTTGTCAGAAGTACTGCGCTTCATTCCTGGCCTCACACTAATGGTAAGAAGCACGATTTAGCTCCTAAAGACAGGATTTAAATAAGTTACAGGTGTACTAGCACAAAAATGTGATTTGACTGTTGGTGAAAATGATGTATTTTATGTGTATTTATCTGTTTCTTTGGCATATAGAATCTTGGTAACATGTATACATCTGTTCCTTCTTTTTGTGTGTGTGTCTGTGTGTTTCCAAAGTGGTGGATATGAGCAAGTTGTCGTCACAGGATATGGTTCGTATGCTGCTGTCTTTGCAGCCTTTCCTGCAGGATGCCATCCAGAAGAAGAGAACAGGACGGACCTGGGAAAACATACAGCACGTTCAAGGTCCACTCACCTGGCAGCAGTTTCACAAGATGGCTGGAAGAGGCTCCTACGGTGAGTCAATACGTTCTTTGTAAGCAGACAATTAAGTCTGTCTTGGAATGTATTTGTAATACTAAAAATGTCACAATCTGTATTTTTTTCAGGTTCGGAGGAGTCACCAGAACCGCTGCCCATTCCTACAGTGTTACTGGGTTATGACCGGGAGCGGGACTTCTTGGCGCTGTCTCCCTTGGCGTTGCCTTTCTGGGAAAAGTTGCTGCTGGAACCTTATGGGGGGCAGCGGGATGTCGCCTATGTGGTGGTGTGTCCTAATAGCCCCTCTCTGCTGGCTGCAGCCCGGGCCTTCTTCCAGGAGCTCAGTGCTGTTTACGAGGTAGGAGGCATGGTTGTATTCAGATGAAGCAACACTAAAACTCTGCATAGATTGTGAATTTCAATATAATTTTTTTCAAATTTCCAGACGTGCCGCCTTGGGAAGCATCGCCTTCTGGCCAAGGTATCCAGAGATGGCCTTGTTCGTGTGGGGGAGGAAGTGGAGCCAGAAAAGCTGGAGGAGCTGGAAGTTGACCAGTGGTTGACTGGACCCTGGGCTGGACAGCAGCATACTGATAATCTCAGCAAACTTAAACTCTATGCTTATGCCTGCAAGCAGCAGCTAGGTGAGAATAAATGAACCAACTAATCTAATCTAATCTCTGTTTTTTAATTATCAGTGTGGAGATTAATAAAAGATTAATGGAAAATTTTCCTTCGACCAGGCCCCCAGCTCTCAGCCCTGCCTTTGGACAGCAGTCTTCTGTTGCCTCCCAAAGTCCAGCCTCCTGTAAACAACACATCCTCAGCTCAGACTGCCTCCTCTGGGCAGCCTCCAGCTTGGGCCCCTGATGGAGAACAACCTTCAGGTGCCGTCAATGCAGCAAATGCTTCAACCCCGACTGGTGCATCCTCAGGCCAGACAGGGGAGGCAACCCAGGGAGGAACCAGCGATTCTAAAGGGCCTCCTAGTTCCACACCACCAGCCAACACACCAGCAGAAAACCCTGAACTGTAAGACCAAGACCGACTGGGAAATTACCTCATTATGAATTGCTCCACACATCTGAACCGGTGCAATTTCTTTTCTCTGTTGCTCTTTTTCAGCCTGGCCGAGCAGTCCAGAATTGGCATCCCCACCGTAGCCGACTCGATGGACAGCCACGCCAACCCACCAGCTATTGTTATTTACATTGTGGATGCTTTTCTGAACTCGAGTGGTGCGAGAAATGAAGGGGGAGAGGAGGAAGAGGGCGACGAGGTAGAGTCAAGTACCGTTTGGCTACTGGGACTTCTTCGCTGCTACACAGAGATGCTACAGACTTTGCCTGAGACGATGAGACCTGCACTGGTGCTACAGGTAGGAGAATACTTTGATTTATACTGGCATGATTAAACAGAATTCATTTGTCATCATCATTTCTTTCTGCCCCTTGTCTGTATTTTAGGTGGTGCCATGCCAGTATCTTCTCCAGCCAGCTAGTGGAGAGAGCCATTTGTACCTTCAACACCTTCGCTCCCTGGCTTTCTCTTGTTACTCCCAGTGCAGACGTCTACTACCCCAGCAAACACATATCAAATCCCTGACTGGCTTTGGCCCAGTGTCCACTGTTAATTCGGTACTTAAGAGTCCAGAGGTAGGCGTACAAATTCACAGATTTGTTAAATTTTAGGCAAGTTTTCACATGTTCTTACTTATGAAATAACTGCAACATACTTACCCATTCCTGTATCATTTGTCATTCAGCATCCCAGTCCCCTGCAGTTGTACTGTCCGCCATTTATCCTTGGTCCGACTCGTCCCAAGCAGCCAGAACCAGGAGAGATATGGGCCGAGCTCCCTCCCAAATACAATGTGCTCTTTGTAGGATATTGCCTATCACATGACCAGCGCTGGATCCTGGTGTCCTGCACTGACCAGCAGGGAGAGCTTCTGGAGACCTGTATCATCAACATTGATGTGCCCAACAGGTGAGAAATGGTTGTTAATGTGCAGAGCTGTCTGTTTAAGTGTTACTTTGTGTGAAAAGAATGTGTTTTGTTTGAGATAATGCTCAGATCTCTTAAATTGTCTTATTGTTTCATCTCACTTCAGAGCCCGGCGTCCCAAGGTATCAGCTAGGAAGATGGGACTCCAGAAGCTGTGGGAGTGGTGTATTGGCATCATTCAGATGACCTCACTGCCGTGGAGGATTGTTATTGGTCGATTAGGCAGACTGGGCCATGGGGAGCTAAAAGGTAAGTGAGAGAAATATTCAACAAACTCTGCCTGTTTTGTTGAATAAATTATACTTTCTAATAAGGTATACCAGTATTTTTTAGTAGTGAGCGTGCATTAAGTACATAGTGCAGTGTTTACTTCTTGTCCTTCGCTCCTCATACATCTATGTCCATGTGTCTATGCTCAAAGGATGCTGTGACTCCTGTAATTCTTTTAAACAAATGGCAGGACACTTTCTTATTCATTCAGTTTCTTGCTTTAAGAAAAGACAGATGAGTAAGTGGGGCCATTCATTCAGCATTAATTAACTCTTCTTTGCACTCAGCCCATCATATTTTATTTCTAGCTCTCTTAAATCCTTCTGTAGTTGACTTATCACTTGCTGTGTTCTATTCTATGCTTTTGTTTATTCCGTTTATTTTCCCTCAAGAATTTTGTTAAGAGATAAAAATGAACTGTGAGATGATTAATTTTTTTGCTCTCTCCCTGTAAATATCTCTGCTGTTATTTTGTTCCTGCTCTCACACACTCTCCTCCTACCGTCTGTCTCTCTCAACCAGACTGGAGCTCCCTCCTCGGGGAACACTCCCTCCATTCAATAGGACGCCAGTTGAGGGAGGCTTGTCGTGTGTGTGGGATCTCAGCTGCTGACTCTCCCACCATCCTCAGTGCCTGCCTGGTAGCCATGGAGCCACAGGGCTCCTTCGTGATCATGCCCGGTAAGTTGCACGTCCAGTTTGCCCGTTAGATTATAACACTACCATAATCGTAAAGATAGCGGTGATGTTATATAATATATATGATATTGGGGGGCACAAGCATCATATTGTTTTGTCAAGTTTCAGAATGACAAACAGTGACAGAATTAAAACACAGATTGGCTCTCTGAACTCCAATCAATTGCTGGTATTTTAGCTCCTGTGACATTTTTCCTCACTGTGGGTTTATTTCGCACAGCAACATAAAGTCCTGCATGCTATAAATCATACAATAAGAAAAACACCAGAATGCATTTGATTATTACTTTACAAAAATTTAATAAACCTAAATTCAACATGTACAATATTTTTCCAAGTGCCCACAGGTGTTACCAATGTTGGAAAAAAACTCGAACTGTAGATTTTTTAACGCTTAGCATTTTAATTTGTTTCCATACTTGGCTCCTATCTGCTCTGTGTAAGCACAGCCTGCAGTGCAGCGGAAAGTTCCCTGAATTTCTTTCATTTGATTGTCAGTTACAGCAGAGTAGGTCATAGGTTCTCAACTGTGCAGAGGAGCCCAGATTTTTTGTTTTTTTTCAGAATCTGGTTACTGCAAATTGATTATTTTTGGCAATTTTTCAAATGAGACGTGTATAATAATGATTTTCAGCATAGATTTGGGTAATTTTAAAAAGATGAAACCTAAAGTCACACATTCTTCCTGTTTTTACAGTTTCTTGCTCTGATAAATGGTGTCAGATGTGTTACACCAAAGGATTTAAACGAACATTAGTTTAAGGCAATGTATAAATAGACACTCTCAATTTTTCTGTTTCTGTTCCTGTGTGTCTAGATGCAGTGACGATGGGCTCAGTGTTTGGCCGCAGCACTGCTTTGAACCTGCAGACTTCGCAGCTCAACACACCTCAAGATGCTTCCTGTACACACATTCTAGTCTTCCCAACTTCTGCCACCACCCAGCTGGCACCCAGCTCCTACCCTACCGAGGACAATAATGGTAACACCTCACAGAATCAGAGTATTCTATAGTTACAAGATTTAACATGCCTTGAGGCCTACTGTAGATAACATTTTATAAATGTAATGTAATTTTGGACCAACAGGTGGCATCTTTGTGCTGAAATCACATTAAATCACATTTCTTTGTTACTTCTCCCTCAGACGACATGTTTGATCTTCCCTTTCCTGATGAACTGGAGAATGACATTGGCCATGACATGATGCTGATCACAGGGAACCTTCACCCTTCCCCCAACACCTCTCCTGTGCCCTCGCCTGGCTCTCCGTCCGGGATGGGAATGGGATCACATTTCCAGCACAACAGGGTGAGTCAGGAATCGGTGAAAAGAAATAATCATACAGTTGCTCAAAACAAAAGACACCCTATAACAAAAGGGGAGAAGAATGACATGCCCTTGAAGAATTTGCTGCATTTCCACTTTGCTATTTAATTATTAACAAGCTTGTTATCGGAACTGAGAACTCATGAACACCTAGAGACACCAACCATTTTTCTGCTATAGGTAGCTATTTATTACTGTGGTATTTTGATGGGACTAAAATGCATACCTCTTCAGATGCAGGTTTGATTTTGTACTTTGAAGCGTGGGAACTCCTTCTCTAGTCTTCACTTACATATCTATACTTTTGCCAGGGTATAATAGATGTAAAAGAATTTGTCTCGAAGGCAAGAGAACAGACGTGTTGACAAGAAATGTTACGCCACATTTCAGACAGTACTGACAAACTATGGGAACAATCAAGGCAAAGTATAGTTGTACAGCAGAACCTGTGTTAGCTCCTTGTACTGTATACATCGCTGCCACATTGACCTGTATTCTTTTGTAGCTTGTCACTTAATAAAACACTGAAAATTTAGTTGGTTAATACCAGTATTTTCCCTATTCATATGGTTCATATTCATATTGTTGTAGCTGTATGTATAGCTTTAAAACCATACTGCATATCATGAATCAAAATACAGTATCTGCGAAAGATTTACAGATTACATACTATAACCTAGAAAAGTCTGATTTTAAATGAAGTAATTATAGGTTCAAAAACAACTTGAAACATGGGATAACAAATAATAAGTAGGTCTAGTGTGACAATTGCTAAACTACAGTATAGGTCCAGGAGATTTCCTTTAATATATCAAGTCAAGTCATTCATAAAGCACATTTGAATCAACAGAGAAAGTGCTTATCCATTAGAAAAAAGGGTTAGAGTTACAAATTCAGATTTAAATGTAATTACTGAGGTTAAGACCTGACAATGTTATTTATGGTGTAAATTTACTTCCGTAATTTGATAATAAGGATTAAAACTCAACAAAAAGAAAATTAATAAGATACGGCTTTATCTGACTATAATACATTTTAAAGCTGAGATCCTACACTATTATTATTTATCAAGATTAACCTCAGTAATTTATGATTAGAGTTGACCAAACCCAACAAATCAAAGGATTCCCTATAAGCAAGCTTTGTTATATTTAATTTTTTTAATGTATTATTTTGTGTTTGTTACTTTCTTTGTTATATTCAAATGTTTTTATTCAAATTTTATTTTTATTGTTCCTTATATATATTGATGGCAGTGGAGAGAAACGACTCTCTTAAATTATCAAAGAATGCAATATTATTCACTTCCATAACTACATTAATCTGTGTTATTTTCAAGTTGTTCATGCATGACCATGAACGTAAAAGGTAAATAAATATATCGCTTATGGAAGACAATCATAGCCGCCAGTGCAAATACTCAGAAACACAGGCTGTCGATGGATGAATTAATGATGCAGGCCATGACCCGGTATAACAATGCAGTGTGTAATTATTTGCTGGCCTTGTCCTGCATCTTTAGAGCCAGGGAGAGCGCTTACTGTCCAGGGACAATCCTCCAGAGGAGTTGAAGCAGCAGCCGCTGGCTCTGGGCTACTACGTCTCCACTGCACAAGCAAACGGACTTCCTCACTGGTTCTGGGCCTCCTGCCCTCAGGCTGAGAGCCAGTGTCCACTCTTCCTCAAGGTACGCAAAACACCACATGCGTGGGTCAGAATGAATGTCAAGCTTGTGCGATGGAAGATGGAGAAGGAATTGGTTAAAATTCAAAGATGCATACCAGCTTTTTCTATGGCAGAGCTTCAGTATTTTAAACTGTGCCCTGTGTTTCTTCACTGCAGGCCTCTCTCCACCACCACATCTCCATAGCACAGTCAGATGAGATGGTGTCAGACAAGACTAAGAGGAGCCCTCACCCCTTAGACTCAAAGACCACCTCTGATGTGCTCAGGTAAATGAGTGTTGCTGAATCCATATTGAGAGTGAAAAAGCTCATATTAGTGTGTGCTACTATGATTAAAGAAGTCAAGTTGGGTTTAAAGGATAAACCTGTAGAATTTAAAGCATTTCATTGTTTCTAAAATCTAGAGTTTGTTGATAAAATTGTGTTTTTTTTCCACACACAGGTTTGTATTGGAGCAGTACAATGCCCTCTCTTGGCTGACGTGCACCCCTGCCACCCAAGACCGCCAGTCCTGCCTGCCCGTCCACCTGGCTGTGCTGATCCAGATGTACAATGCCATCCTGAACATGCTTTAGCCGTAGTGAGACTTCAAGGACAGCTCTACTGATGGACCGATGGTTACCTTCATTTCTTCTGTGCCTACGTCTCCTTCTGACCACCAGAGAGCACCAGAGCTCTTCTGTTGTTTTTGGGTAGACATGGATTTAATGGCCAAATAAAGGACAGGGCAAGTCAGACTATCCCATGTCTGGAATGTAATGAATAAGAAGAGTGAAATGCTCTGAACAATAAGGTCAGTCAACCGTGAAAACCCAGCGCAGTTATGACCCCCTCAGAACCGGTTCTGTGCCCATTCTGGTGCTTCCGCGGAGGGACGGATCTATCCAACCACGCCCGTCAGAATAGCATTATGTCCCATGTGGGCAGCATCTCTTAGTGGCATTTGAAGCGCCTGTGGACGGCATTTACAGGGAAGCTCTGTGTGAATCTTCTGACACTCTCAAAAAGGGACATCTGTGCCGGGCCACATAACTCCATATTGTACAACCAGCAAAATGGCATGACACGGCTTTGTTACATCCATGATGTTTTTACATTTTTTTGTATAGAACTGCACTGTTGAGCTTCTTGGGACTTTGCAGTCGGTTGCTGAAACTTTTACCTTTACTCCGAGAGGGGCAACCGTCCTCCCTCCCTCCCTCCCTCCCACTCCAAAAGGGGGGAGCGTTTGATAATGGCACTTTTTTTCCTCACCTTCCAAAGTGTTGCAGATATGAACACAACGGAAAGCATTTTACCAGTTACGACGGAAGTGTTGTTTATAATGTAAGGCATACATTTACAAAGAATTGAGACTTATTTTTAATATTTAAAAACGAGAAACTTAAACAAGGCCTTTTTTTCCCCCCAATCGACTATTAATTGTCTTGGGATCTGAAATAAAATTTGTCCTTTTAATGCAATTGTAAAGATGCCATATTTATACAAATTATATCATGTCATAGAATTTGATATATAAATAAATATATATATGTATATACATAAATATATATTACCTCTTCCAAGCAGGCACTTAATGATAAGGGGGATGGGCGCCGCCGTCTCTTTAGAAGTGGACGCAGTATGAACATTTATCAAAGAAGATGCATTTTAGCTCCTTTTTATTTTCTACAGATACTGAACATTTTACCTTTTTATTTAATGAGTTAAATTAAATTGATGCAGGAGATACAGTATACTGTATATTTATAAAGTGTTCCTATTCTCCTCAAAAAAAACAAAACTTGAAATGGGCAATAAAAGACCATGGTATTGCGAGGTTATTAAATATTTAAGAATGATGCTTTATTTCATTGGCTCTCCTAAATGATGTCAAGCAAACCATCAGAAAGGCCTGTCTCCTCAGCATCCCTCAGTCTGCTCTTTGTCAGATTCCGAGCATGTTTGTATATACACTTTTCAGCTGTGTTTTTTGGAGTTTTCTTAAAGCTGTACATTTCTTGCTGGTTGGTTTACTTTCAAGTAATTCATATCAAAGTTTTGTTTTTTGTTTTTTTTGCTTTGAGCTTTTTGATATACAGTATACAGTGCAAAACTCATTTAATTACAGCCAAGAGGTTTAAATTGCCAAGTAAGTATACACAAAATGTACAGACAAGGGCAAATTTGCAAAAATTTGTTACATCTGTCATCACTTTGAATATCGAACAGATCCGCTTTAGTGGGAGAGATCTGTTACTTTTACACTTTTTTTTAGTAAATTATTAAAACTCTTGAAAATGATTTTGTATTCAGTGTCCTGCTTTTAATACAAAAAAAACCTGAACCAAAGAATGTTGTATATTTTTCATTCAATTTAGTCACTTTATTCCGGTGGTCCAATACCTGCTGGAATGGAAATATATGAGGTGCTGCACAGTTTTACACTTATACAGTTTTGAGGTATTTGAGGATAAAGGAATTATAGTTTATGCTAAACTTTCAGATTAAGTTTTTCATCAAAACCATAGGATGCATTCTTAAATTGCATTAATATGTGCTTTTTACAATAATAATATAATAACTCCTTATTTTTACTTAAGTAACATAAGAGAGCAAGTGTGTTGTGCTAATAAAAAGTCAGCGTAAAGGTTAGAAAACGGGTCTGTTTTAAATACTGGATTCAGATTAAGATTTGAGTCGGATGATAAAGTGGAGTAATACTTTCTCTTGCTACTGTCAATGAGGTATGTGATAATTTATATCCTTTTTTTATAGACATAAATGCTGAATGTTGTTCCTCCAGTTAGAGCAACCGCTCAAAGATGAAATAGTGGAGAAAGTGTGCAGTCAGAACAATCTTAATGTAACGGTTGCGTATAACAAGCTGGATGACAAGGAGGTTAAACCTTTTATTACGCAGCACTCGAGAGCTGTAAATCATTAATTTTTCAACATGGAGATTACATCTAATAATAAGCATTACAGCCTGCATTGTGAATAAAAATGAATGCGGGGAAAAAAAATTATACCTGACCTTTGAAGAAGAACAATGTTTACTGACTGGTTCATTGAGCAGATGAAAATAATGACACAGGTGAGTGATTATCACTCGGCTTTTGTGCTTCCTGTTCGACAAGATAGTCTTGTTTTTTTAATGTGTGTTCAGCTCCCGCCTTCAAACATAAAAAGCTGATTAAATTCCTTTAGAAAGCACAACTTAAAAGGCAATAAATTAAATCATTTTGGTCATATTAAATAAGTGCTTCAGTCTGCCTTACCTGTCCCAGCTGGCATGTGTCCAGTGTTAAATATACTTCCTAACTGTCAAAGAAAATGCGATGGCCCTGAAACGAGTGCCACATTAAACCAGAACTGTACTCACCATAAAGACTGCAGGAAGCTGGAAGATTTTAGAAACCCACAGGCATGCCTACAGGTCTCTCAGTTTAGTGGCATTGGGAAGGACCACATATGAAAAATAGTAAATGCATTTGTCAAACAAACGCTAAGGACTTTTTAAATTAGTTCATTGCATGCATGTAATGGTTCTAAAAGATGTCCTCTTGAATGGAGATAAGAGCTATGCCCCCTTTTGTGCGATGTAGTAGGGGACAGAGAGAAAAAGAGGCTGTGAAGGAGGTTCTATTTGACCATCAGGGTCACATAAAATCGTTGAGTGGAAAACTGCGTTTCAAAAGAACCTAGAAAAGCCGAGTGGACAAGAAAACTAGACAAAAAGTCAGTCTTTGAGGGACTGGGCAGCTCGAGGACACCATGAATGAAAAGGAGTGGGTAGCTGAAGAGTAAAAGCCACTGAAGAGTCACTTGTCGTGGTGGGTCTGTCTAATGGCCATCACAACTGGAGGAAGTGGACTCTTAATTGACTGCAATGTGTTTTCCACAGATGGCCTATTAGACCATGGCCATTCACCTGTTATCTGGCTCGCCAAGTGCTTTTTTGCAGCCAAATGGCCCACAGACTGGACAAAGGAGGCCAGGGTCTGGTTTGACATAGCATTAGTGCAAACACAATTAGAAGTCAATTACATTTTATGTCGCTTCTCTGCCAACAGCGCACCACGTGAGATGACAAGGTTGTTCAGTTAAAAAAAACGCCCTAAAATTGTGGATGTAGAATGTAAAATAATGTAGCTTTTCACTGTAAACTTACATGTGAAAATGTATTTATGTTTCTCAAATCAACTGATTCCCGATTGATAACCACAACTATAATTACAATAACTAAGGCACTAGAGATGTATAGATAAACTAAACACACAGAAACACCCATCAGTGAATTCAAAGAAGCATAAAGGAAGATTTTAATGGAGTTCAAACAGGCCATGTTTCTGCCTGACCCACAGCTACACCGGTTTGGAGATAATGCGTAATGTTTCACAATACGAGAGAAACAATAGGTGCACCTCAGAGTTCACCCAAAATGGCTGCTCATTATGTAATCTTCGCTTACTTCACAGAACACAGTTGGCGAATTTAGTGTAATTCAAATGTTCCTGTGAATGTGTATCTCAACAGAATTGACCGTTCTGTGTCCCAGTCCGGAAATAACAAACAACCCAAACAGAACAGGGGTGCGTGAAGGGCCAGTGATGCAGTCATCCTGTCACTCCAGATGACCCGTGAGAGTGCTCCACTCGCGGGCGTGACTCTGGCAGGGCAGAGCCATGTGCTGTTTTGACATGCCCTCTCTTCTCTAAAGTGGAGGCAGCTGTGGGTTGTAGCTTCACACCGCTTTGTAGATGGTCGTAGTGCTGCTGATGTTTCTGAGGTTGAAGAGGGAGGCACACACGTTTCGGATGCCCTGCTGTCTGTCTGGTGTCTGTCATGGCAGCCTTTAGCCAGTGGTCATGTGGGGGATGGACAACGCGGTAGGTCTCATGTCTGTCTGACCTCCTGATATGCCAGCCAGGTCAGGGAGGGTTCAGGGCTCTGAGAGAGCTGTGGGTGGTTCAGGGCAGGTCCTGCAAAAAAATCCTTTTCCACCAAAACTTCCAGGAACTTTGAATTCCCAAGAACTAATGTCCTGGCACTGTCTACTGGATAAAAGTTGAGTCAGCTGTTATTGTGAAGAACAAACAGTTTAGTCCACTGACGTATCAAAAGGGAGACAAATATTGTCCTCTATGAAAATGGACAACAAAGCTAAAACTTCATTGCCAGGACATCATCATAAAATGTCTTTGTCAGTTATTGTTGGCCACATATAAAAGCAAAACAAGGTGTTTGCATTTGCAGGCTTTAAAAAATGCTGATACTATACTATAACAATGCCACATACTTTAGAATTTACTACTATTTAAACAGGTCTTGGGGGGTGAAACTACTTGAACCCTTGTTCCTCTTGTGGAAATGAAGTTGGGAAACTAGGATCCTTTTTTTTAGATTTTTTTTACATTTTAAACAAACAAACAAAATATTATTAGATATGTATTATTATTATTGTTGTTATCTATAATAATAATAATACATTTTAAAGGGTTGATTTACATATGAACTGGTCTTCAAAGAAAATTGTTGTCCAACTAAGTGCAGTTTAGCACAGTATTTCTTACAGACTGCTTCAGACTGAAGTGTGTAGGTGATGGCTGCATCAGCTTTCACTTTCATCTATATAAGTTTGCTGCAAGAATTGCAGTCATCACCTGCATGTGTCATGGCGGCGCCAGGTAAACATTTCATTATGTTTTTTTATTTAAAATGATAAGCTGAAGCAACTTGAGGGCCATAAATGTAATAGTTACCAAGACTGTTGCATAAATGCAGTAACTGCTCATTTTGGAGAATTTGGAGAGCACCTGTCCCATATTAGTTAGCTTTGCCTTGACTATTTCATTTAATTACATATTTGGTTCATTTTTCTAGTTGCAATGCTAGTCATTAACAGTTAACATCATGAAAAAAGGATTAGAAAAGGTGATGCACATGTGTTGGCACTTACACCAGTACATCTACACATGTTGGTGCATCATATTTCATTTTGATTATCGATTTTTGCCTCCAGCCTGATACAATGAGGGTGAAACATATTTTCTAATGTGCAAAGCATTAAAAAAATATAATAAAGCTCAACAGATGATGATGTATTTCCAGAAAAATGCCCTTGCTCGTACATATAATTACAACAATCGAGTGATTTGGCCTTCAGACATTGTACTAAAGTTTCCATTTTAAATTTGGTCTAATAGGGCTGTTATCCATCTACATTTTAATAATGGGAGGAAATGCGCAAATATCAATATTCCTAGCCCCCACCATCAACAGAGGACCTCGGTTTCTATTATTGGGCCATCAGTATTCATTTCAATTAGTGCCCTCACTTCCCCCGTGCTCCTGTGCTCGGCCAGCTCCAGCCAAGCAACTCCTCAGCCATCTTCCAGATGGCTCCAAGGAAATTCAGCTCTTGGCACAGCTCACACTCAACGCAGAGAGCCATCGACAGCTTTTGTTTAAAGGGTCCCTGCTGAAGCGACAGAACATCTGCCAACTCAGCACGGCAGCCTGTTAGAAAACATCTGATTTTGTCTGGCAGTGCTTTCCAGCTCCAGCCTTTTGCATTTGCATAAATAGTTTTTGTTAGAAGGGGGCCTCCAAAAAGGAGCACACAGAGTTTGCAATTTCCCTTCCTGTAAATCTCTCATTGCTGGGTATTACATCCTTCAAGCCAAAGAAGAACTCCACTTAACACTTTAGCCAATGTAAATAGAGGAGAGATAAAAGCTCTGCGGACTTCAAAGCAGTCTCTGTATGCCTCTCTTTCTCTCTCTCTTGCACACATCAAAACGCCAGAGAGAAAAACAATTTGTCATTTACGTCGGATATAAAAGTTTGAGCGGCATTAATCCCCTTGATGACTGTACGCCACAAGCGATGAAGGAAGGCTGAGTGCAGAATGTAGCACGAGAGGAAAACCAAGAATGAGGAGTGGAATTTTGCTCTAATTTTGTGAATCACTAAATTGCCTGGTTTAAAAAAAAAAAAATTTATGTGGCTAAACATGTGCTTTATGTATTAATGACGTGGAATTACTGCATCGTAATCAGTGACACAGATCTGGTCTAAAGTGCACAAGATGAACTCATGGTTTAAGAATTTTCCTGTCGTATATTAGTTGGATACGTATGAATGTTCCATTTTAGCTGATGTGTTTATTTGACCTTGTTACCCTGCTGGTGCTTGCAAACGGGGAAGATCTCACACAGATTCTTCATTGTTCCATTATTGTTTAAGGAATGTTTACTTCCACTAATAAAAGCTCTAATTAGACCTTTAATTAGTAAAGGTGCACATAAAACTTGAAAAGGGTTTTTTGGGGGGGCAGTTAAAAACAAACAAACTAAAACAACAGGTGTAAAAGTTCCGCATATTGGGATAGGAAAATGAAAACAGATATATTTGCAACATTTTTCTACTTGTGGAAGAATCTGCAATATTGATAAAATCTGTGCAATATACATATTTCTTATATTAGTATCTCTAGTCATGGAATAATCTGTGCAATATTGTGATTTTCCAAAACCAGAGAAATGCAACATCTGAATATCCACATATGGAAGAATCAGTACTTCTGCATATTCATTGTTTACTTCTATTTTCAACTACAACTACATGTTTTCACTATTGCCTTTGCTGCTGTACTGCTGAAAATTTTCCCACTATCTTATCTTAGTGGTGACTATAAATTAAACTGATTAAATGTAAAGGATAAAGTATTTGATCATATGTTTCAATGCTTTTACTTTACCTGCAGCTGTGCAGAAAACAAGCTGTGTCTGCTGTTATATTAGTATTTCTAGACATGGAAGAATTTCTGTAATGCAACTGATATGTGCAATGTTGTTATTATTGCAATATCTGAATATTCACATAAGGAAAAATCAGTACTTGAGCATATTTTTAATTTATTTTTATTTTCTACAGATGTTTCCTGTATGTTTGCACAATTGCCTTTGCTGTTGTAACACTGCACAATTTTACCTACTATCTTATTTTAGTGGTGACCATAAATGAAATCAAAGGATGAAGGATTCAATCATGTGTTTCACTGCATATACTTTACCTGCAGTTGTGCAGAAAAAAATTTGCTTGGTACCTCTGTCTACTGAAGAGGAATTTGTTATGCTCAGTATTTTTGCAAATTCCTCGGTAGGTACTGTATTAAAATAGTAATACTAACTAACACAGCAGTAGACTAATTGAATAATGTTAAAAACAGCTCTCAGACTATGTGTGGAGGTGTGGCTTTATGCATATTTGGCCACAAGATTTGGCCCTGTCACATTTTCCACATAAGTCTTTTCATGAAGCCGTCAGTCATAGATCATAACTGCGAGCTTGTAACAGATGTTTGTCATTGATCATTACATCGCAGACATTCAAAGCGGTGCTGTTGCTTGTTATGAGATCTCCCATTATTTTCAGCATAAAATACAAATATTGATTCATACGACATCTACCAAACATATTTCCTGTTTTCTTTTTAAAGCCCAAAATGACATACGAGTGTTTTTTGCTGATTCTTGAAACCAATAAGCCATCGGACACTTCAACCCCCACTTGGCATCACGATGAGGCCTATCAACGCCTCTGAGATGTAAAACATGGCCTCTCCAAGCTCATTGTTTCATTATTTCATTCATTTTTTGACCTAATTATTAGGAGGAGGTTCCACTCAGCGGCTATGATTGGCTGGAACATGTTTGAAGCTGCTGTAAAACATGTGACGACGGCACACCTGTGACTGGATCACAGTGAATCTCAGTGGTGCTAATGGAAAACTGCGACTAACACTTGTAATTATACACTCCTATTTGTGTCGCCTGGCAACTGCCGTGTTTTCTTTTGCAACAGCCCATTGTTCAGCTGTATTGTTTTTGGTTGTAGCGTATTAGGCTATAAATAGTTTTTAATTATTATATAACAAAATAACAAAGTGCATTGATGTAACTTTTACTGAACAGCTGCTGTACCGTACTTATTGTTTCCACAATTTGTATCTATTAATGACACATGAAATTACTATTTATGTAACTGTGTTTAGATACATTTGAGAAAAATGTATGTTAATTTATTACATGATACTTCTAGGCCATCAATGCCTGTCTGAATTATTCACCAAATATCTGATCTGTAGCAGAGATTTTAAAGTGTGCGCATCACTAAATTGTGAAGCAGTAAAAATAACAACAACACAAAAACATTAGGTTTTAAATGGTCGATGGAACTTTTCTAGAAGACAGAATCAATACGTTTTGAATCAAAGGGGAAAGTGGCGTTCAAACTTTTCCTCTCGTGACTCATGCAATGTCTTCCATGCCCACAAGGGAGGGTTGTTAGTCAGCAGATGAACTGTACATTTGCATTTAACAATACTTATATAATTCTACACAAGTGGATGCAGGTTCAATGTAACGTTCGTTTTATAAGTCTCTTATTATTTGACCAACTTGTGACGCATCAGATGAATTGCGACACTCTCAAGGCTACACGTAAGTGGTAAAATTAACAAATCACAGCAGAGGCAATATTTGAAGATTTTAGTGAATGTTGAGTCTTTTTCGACGGACACACACATACATTTAACCAGTTCGGTGGAGATTTTCAGGGTATCGTCTTGTGTCTGGGGTTTACGTGGATTGTCAGACATCCATAAGTGAGCTTTTGTCAGTGAATATGTGGGAGAGGTGATAGATGGATCAGACACGCTCAGGAGAATGGCATCTCTAACTTCCAGTTCAGCGTCCTCACATACACCGAAACAAAACCCATCAGATCTCTGTAAGCCCTTCACATGGAAGGCTGTTGCATATGTGCATGAACACTTTCTGGTAAGAATATATTTAAGTCTCCATAGTCACTAGTCTTCCCCGACCATGCCCTTCTGCCATACATTTTATTTTCTGCCACCACATCTCAAGCAGCACTTAATACAGCAGACCAGACTAAATATAAACCTTCTTCCTTCAGAGGATCATTGAAGAAAACTACTTTTTTTATATTTGTTGTGACGTTCATCTCGCATTGATTTTTTTATCCTTTAAAACCAAATCAGTAACAGTCAAAGAAAATGTTTTTCTCTCCCTCTCTCGCCGTCCGTCCCCCCAAAACAGGAGAGGGGGATAAAGTCAAGTGCCAAGCAAATAAAAACGCCTTGCCAGAGGCACTTACACTGCAATCTTCTGGAAATCGTGTCTTAGCTCAGCTCCTCCACTCAAGTCACATCGGAGAAAAGGCTCCAAATCAAAGCCAGAATTGCAAAGCCCTTTCTAGTCATTAGAAAGATAGGGAGTGAGGAACACATAATAATGATCCATTAGCTTTCTCTCCTTGCATATTCTCCAGATCTGCCTCTTATGGTAAGATAAATCAGCTTACTAGCGTGACTGAAACTGAGAGCATAAGCGCATGTTCCCCTCCTTTCTCTGCTTTTCAGCTTCCCTTTGTTATTCACGTGATGGATTCACAATTGCATGTAAATCAACACTATTATGGTGGAGAAATTTGATGAAACATTCTTAGACGCGACGTTGTGCCTGTCTGCATTGATCATCCCAGCAACTGACGTGCTATTAAGGAACGGTGAGCTTCCTCGTGCCACGAGTGCTGTATATGTCGATTATCATTACAATAACAACATTCATCTCTTTGAAACAAAAGATAATTGGCTCTTTGTATCAACACTAGAAAAGGTAAGTAGGCAGAGGGGATCCTTGGAGCAGTTTCTCTCCTGCTTTCCATCCCTTTTTCTCCTGCTTTTGCTTTCTCTGGTTCTAATTTAGTCGTCCTAATCATAAAAGCATCAGCGAGCTGCTGTTGCGGAGTAAACCAAGAGGTGAAACGTGCCCCTAAAAATTCCATTTTCACTCAAGTGGACCAAGACAACAAGGAACATGCAGTAGACAGAGACAGACTTCTCAGCTGCCAGATCAAATGGCAGACAGGTTCATTATTAGAGGCAGACAACAAACAGCTCTGCCGATGTGTGTTGCGTTGTGGTCGCCTCTCTCAGGCACGCAAGGTGAGGTATACTTATGTGCATCCACTCGGGGTGAACACGCCGCATACCAGCCTATTGTTCGTGGCTTCACCTCCACACACACGCACACACACCTCGGCTCAAGCCCGAACGGATGCTGTGTGTCCATATTCTCCGCCATTTCAGTCCCCAGCTATACTGTAAGCCGGCAGCCCCCCTGACTGCATATAATTCGAGTCATCAGTCTCTATTTCTACGCAGCAGATGTTTCCCCATGTCAGCAGGCCCCCTGACAAAGCAAGATGGAGAACCCTCCTCTCTTAAAGTGTTGCACATGAGTCCCCCTTCTCTCCTTTCCTTCCCTCTTCTCTCCCCCCCGACACCAACCTCTGTGATCCCTCGAGACACTGTCACATGTCTAATCCTGATAGTGGGAAAAACATATTTGAATCGATGCCTGTGTTTTGTGTTCCGACCCCCACCAATGAAAGTGTACGCAGGAATAAAAGGCAGTTAGTCATTGTATTTGTGTGTGTGTGTGTGTGTGTGTGTGTGTGTGTGTGTGTGTGTGTGTGTGTGTGTGTGTGTGTGTGTGTGTGTGTGTGTGTGTGTGTTTGGCTTGATGACTAATTTATCCTGAAACATAGACTGGGATCCTTTCTGAAAGCCTGGCAGAAGACACTAATGGAAGGTGATTAATTGGCAACTGGGGTAAATGATTGCTATGATACTGGTATCAACGCTGATGCAGGGTGATTGAAATGGCCATCATGCATAATCACAGCCCTCTCTCTTATTTAATTTGGCATCGTGGTGATCAGGGGCAAAATAGTGCAGAAATCGTGGTTTTATCTAATTATTTATTTTCAACGGAGATGGTGCAGCACTGTTATATTGAAGGAGTGTGTTTTTTTGTATTGGATTAATGGTAAAGGTGACTCTTTATTAATCAGAAAACTATTTTAATTTAAACAAAATAACATTATCAGACCGTTTTTTATTGATAAATAAATATAATATTAATTCATGTTAATTACAATTATTTTGAAGAGATTGGAAAGAAGAAAGAAAGAAAAACCATCGATGGAATATTTAAAGGTGAGATTCTTTTATTTTGTAGTCTATCACTGCATGTTCCTCATTTATTTTTCTTTCCCTTTTTCTTTTCACCGTGTTGCAGTCATGTAAACCGAATCAAATACTTTACAGAGCGTTATGTATTATATTGTTGTTTTATATAGCGTTTTATATATCAAAGATAAATCGAGATAATGTTTAAAATGTGAAATTCATGACGTTTTTTATTTCTTAAATAAACCTCTCAAAATTAATAGCGTACTGTTGCTGATGCTATAAACAAAAAAGTATTAATTCAACAGGTCCTATTTTAAATCGTGTAAAAATAAGGATAAATAAGGATAAAACTGACTGACTGACTGATTCAAATAAATACTAACTCGTGTAATAACAATAGAAAACAGGCAGAAATGACTGCCTGGGCTCATTTTGCAAAGGAAATGTAGATTTTTAAAGACTATTCTGGTGCCAAAATCCGAAGCAGGAGAAACTCCTGGACTCTTGTGTGTGATGTCTGCAGCGCTAATTAGAGTCGACATGTTTTCAAACTTCCCTCAGGAGCGACCTGGACAAAGTGTTTCAAAGAAAAACCATCTCCTCAAATGGTCCCATGTAATATTTCCTCCTCTTGCCGGCAAATGAGTCTGGGTGGAAGAAAATTGCAGGGGTCATTAGACCGAGAGAAAAAAAAAGAAAAACAAAAAGAAGAAGAAAAAAAAGTGTCACAGTTTTCTTTTGGAATTCTTTGAACCGAACGAGGGGAAGTTATTGGATCAATTTGACTTGATAGACCCAATTAGGCTGTTAGAGTCTTCCTCCTGAAATGGTTTTTGCGCTCATTTTTAAAAACTCTTGACATCAAAGTTGGGTAAAATAAAAGGTTATTTCGGTTTTGACAAAATACATCCAGACTTTTAAAGTCGGAGGATAATCGCTTGTTTCAGGCATTACTTTGTAATTGCCTAACAGTCAGAATGAGCAATCAGAAAACTCGAAAAATATAATTTTGTAGGACCTAGGATCGAATGGATTGGAGTTGCAGTGGCTAAAAATCACAAGAATCTCAGAAAGTGACACACTCGGTGGACATAAATCACTCCTGGGCTGCTTGGAGACCTGAATCAAAGCGCATTGAACATATTTTCCTGCCACTGCATGGCGCTACGGACCTGCAGGACGCAGGACAGCTGCAGTCACATTTTGACAGGACACTGGGTAAAATCGCAATAATAATAATAATAATATAAATATTAATAGCAGGCTACTAATACTACTAATATTAATTCTAGAAAATATATCTTATTGAATAATAACTGGATAATTTAACATTGTAAAAGTAGACATTTGTGTATATAAGGAAGAAATGACGCTTTTATTGTCTATATTTTTTGACTTAATATGAAGAATATACTTTATATTCAGCACTGAACATATAACATATTTTCAAGTCGAATTAAAGTAATCAGTAAAAGTGGGTGGTAATTTGTGAAGATTCCTAATTGGAAATCTAAGACGTTAATTTGCAAGATTAAAAAAAAAAAAACAGATTAAAAAAGCCAACTGTCTTTTTCAGTCAGACTAAATATAGGTTTAAATACCATTACTGCATTGAAGAATAAGTTTAAAGTTTCACTAAAGCAAACAGGGCCCGTTTACAGTCACATGCAGCTACTGAATGTTAAATCAGGAGAATAATTAGGCTACTTTTTGGTTAGTGTTTCTATGCGTAAAAATGAAATTGGAAAAATAAAATACATGCCTGCTTTCTTGTCTTCATTAAACTTTAGGTGGCAGAGGGTTATTTCAGATTAACATCGGACTCAGGCCTGCTGTCTCTCAGTCTTTGCTCCACACTGTGAGCTTCCTGCTACCTGCCTGCTGCTGCTACTGCTGCACTGTACGGCTGGCATGCGCGCACACACACACCCACACCCACACACTCCACACGTGAGCGCGCCATATTTTATTGCAGCTCCAAACACCAGAACAAAATATACAAACATCAAAGTGTTGCTGCGATTTTTTTTTTTTTAGGCTAAAAGACAGAAAATTGACGTGCCTTATTTGCAAATACACCGGTGTTTTCCACATTACAGTAGCCTGCTGTCCTCCGCCCTCCTCTCTCCACCGCTGCTCATGAATAGTATGGATCAGCAAGAGTCACACAAACAGCTGGCCCCGTTGACATCATCTGAAAGCCTTCCCTTTCGGATTTGACATTGTCACTGTGGGGACAGCATGTTTGCATTATCGCAGTTTTAGATGGCGGGCTCATTTCCAGCCTTCATTCAACTTCAGCAAAAAAAAAAAGAGAGAGAGAAAAAAAAGCAAAACTGAAAAAAAGAGGTATTTTGGATTAAATATAAGAAGCAGAGGTTTGGCTGGAGGTTTCAAAGCTGGGATCATGATGTGACAGTTAGATCTCAGAGGCAACTAAAACTTGTCAAGAATATATTTCATATTAACCCCCCCAAAAATCTGTAATGGATTTGAACAAAGCAGATTTTAATACCTGCAATGTCCCCTGTTGGCTGGGTTTAAAATGCTTTGTTGGAAAGTGAAAATTGTTTTGGCAGTTTTTCAGAGATTGGTTATTGCAGTTTTTAAGCCTATATGTGTTTTATTTTTGGGGGGGGGGGGGGG
>OMNN01028208.1:27018-37739 GCA_900302755.1 Chromis chromis | reverse complement strand
TGGGGGGGGGGAGTGTGTGACGAAAATGAGCAAATGTAAACCAGAAAATACACACAGGTTTGCTACATTTTAAGGCCACTTTAAGATAAAGTGATGTGAGACAAAATTGTAGACATACTGTGTATAACTAATGCTTGTTTGTGAGCTTTTCTTTGTATTAGATAATTTCTGCTGGATAATTATAACACACATGACAAGGCAATTTGCATAACTTTACAGGTTACTTTTACTCCCTTGTAAAAGTCAGTCTGACTGGTGTAACCAACTCTCATGTCCAAACAAGCTCTGCCTGTGATGGATGAATCAAACCCTAAACTGTTACATAACCCATTCAGGAGGAATCTCACATTTCATTAAGCCTTTACAGATAAATGCATGTCACTATATACAAATAGTCTGTGGCAGACCAAGCAATGGCACCATGTAGGCTGTAGCCAAGCATTGTGCAAATGACAGCTGAGCTGAGTCACGTTCAGGTTGACAGAGAGGCAGCTATGTTTCTGTTATTTACAGACCTCTCTGTCTGCATCTGTGCCAAATGAGGAACCAGGAGATAGAAATACCTGCACAAGATACACACATTTGACACCACGGGCCTCCATAAACAGAGAAATACAACACATGCACATAAAGATTTCGCATTTCTAGCCCTTTTTCATGATGATATGTTACAGTGATGACAGTTAAGGCAAATCTGTTTCGCTGGTGTGATCATAACGTCCCCAAATGAGAATTTGCAACATTTTCATACCACAGTAAACTCAACATTTATGGTTGTAATTTCATCACAAGCCCTCAAGTTGCTTCAGTTTATCATTATAAAGACAAAACAAGCTTAACACTTCACCAGGCGCCGTCCTGACACAAGCAAAATACGACTGCAACTCTTGCACAAGTGTTTATGTAGCTGAAAGTAACAGCTGATTCATTATGACATCATCCGCTGTGTGTGTGTCAATCTGATCTCATGCAATTCTGTGAGAAAAACTGCCATTTAGTCGGGTTATTCAAATGATAGAATGTTAAGGGGTGATGCACTTTCTTTGAACTCCAGTGTATATGTGTTTGCAGGCGCGCGCACACACACACACACACAAATGCATCAGGAAACATACTACTGAGCATTTATTACAATTACGTATGTACACGTGAGCAAACACACATTCAGTGGACCTTATGTGCGACAAACAAACAACAATGTAGCACAAAAATTGCCAAGACTAATTCATCTGTCACCCTTTCAGTATTACTTCCCTTATCTGACCCGCAAATCAGACGACGCATCCACAATCCTCCACAAAGAACTTCATTTTTCCTCCTCTGTGTGTTTTTTTCCCTCCAAGCTGCTGCATGGGATCACGTCTGGGGACTAGACCCGCTCTCCATCCCCACCCACCACAACCCCCACAGACCCCTAAGAGAACAGACTTGTTTGGAGCTGCCTGTCAGTCAGGAAAAAGTGCTCCTTGTTCTGTCCGTTCTGCTCATATCATCACCCAAAGCTTCTATTTCTCCCTCAACTTGCACTCCTGAAAAGTGTCTCCGAATCTGATTATTCTTGGGTTTCATCAGGTTGAGAGATTTGGCCGATGGCGTATTGGCATTTGACTCCTGATTTATTCTCTATCCCTCTCACCTGCAAGTGCAGCGTTACAGCTGGCAGCAGTTGCATGAATAGTATTTGTTTCATTAAGTTTTTTGTTTTGTTTTGTTCAGTACTACGGTCACTCTCACAAACCTGTTTATTAAGTTTATTTTACACGAGCAAACTAGTTCTAATCCGTCTGCTTGCTGGATTCGAAGACTTCAGCAACTTTGTTACACTGTGACCAAAATAGCAAGTAATATTGTTTTTCTCTTTCACCCCAATCTTCCTTTTTTGCCTGTGGTCCTGAAAGCCATCATTTGAAGGTATTCCTCCATTCTGACACTACAGCCACCCTACCTATATGTCATCTGAGTGCCACACCTCCACACCACTTCCATTAGCTGCCGAGAGGAGTAGATGAGTTCTTAGGAGATAAGAAGCAGATCTAAAGCGACAGCCAAATGGAAAGCCTTGGACACACTTAACAAGACAAACCAAGGCGAAGAAAAGGAATAAAAAAAAAAACACTGAAGGGAGAAAAAAAGTTACTACTTCTACCTTTATCCGTGAACCTCCATTCTTTGCGGGCTTTGGATATTTTTAAGTTGTCCCTCTCCTCTTTGTCGGCACTGATTGGCACTGTAAAGTGTATTTCTGGATGGGCGACCAAGGATAGAAATGGGTTTGTAGCCCTGTCTCCCAAAAAATAAGCAAAAAATTGTCAAACGCTGTACAGATAAATTTGAGCGACAGATACATGACAAATTAAAGGAAAAAGCACCATAAGGGTATCTTAGAAAGATGCTGGGTCACAAAGTGCTGTCAGAACTGCTTTAGTGCACCTCGGCCCTGTGTCTGGAACACTGTGATTTAAGATAAAGAAACTCTTCTAGTATCTATTTCATGAGGCAGTTGCGTAGGAGAGCAAGCATGTCCAAGAGTTTCAAACAACCTACTGCACACCGTCTAACTTGCAAAAATATATTTTTTGAAATTTTTCGGTACTAGATCTTCATCGGGAATGTGGTTTGTTTCAAAGAGAAGCCACCCTAAATAGGAAATGGTTGTAACTCTGCAACTGATCATATACCCTCAGTGTCAAATCCCAAAACACTGTTCTGAATGACAATATTTCAGGAACTTACAGAAAGTTAGAAAACACTCTATACAGTAACAATCTTGAATGTACCCTAAACGTTTTGGAACAAATAGGTTAAATGCTATGATGTGAATATTTACAAAATCAAGGGCCCAACTGCAAGCCAGTGTTACATGTAGATGAACCTGCAGGGATATATTTACATGGAATGTTAAAAAGACCACAGATGACTAAACAGCACCCTTTATAATACACACAACAAGGTCAATCTGATCACAGTTCATGCTTATATTGAAATAAATCATCAGAATTAAGTCTACCCTGTCAGGACTGCTATGCATTAAATTAAGAGAGGAATACGATTGGTTGCATTGGTCTGTTTGAGACAAGTCCCTTGAACATCATTCTTCCAAAAGATATCCCCTTATTTAATGTTTTTGTGATTGTGGTGGAGGGAGCTTTACAACATGTTAGTCCAAAATCTCCCATAGGTGTCCAGTTGTGATGAGATCTGTGATTGTACTCATCATGCCATTCAGTGACTCTTTGTGCCCAATGGACAGGGACCACACCCATCCGGATAAAAATGTTTTATCTTATAATAAAGAAAAACTTTGTATTGATTTGTAGAGGCAACTGGACCCAAACCATGCCAGCCAAATTCCCCCCACAACATAACAGAATCACTGCATCTGCTCACTAAAGGGGTCAAGCATTCAGGCTTGTACCACTCCCTTAGTGAACGCCATGCATGCACTCGCCCAGTTGTTGAGAATAGGGTAAAGCATGACTCATTTGACAGTTTTTCCACATCTCTGTAGACCAGTACCAATGGGTTTTGCACCACTGAACTCTCAAATGTTCATTCATCTTTGTAATGGGGGGTTGTGCACTGCAACCCTCTTGTAATATCCCTACTAGTAGTAGTATCTGCAATTGTCGATGGACTGTTTTTGTTGAAGAAAACTGCATGACTAATGCTCGAGCATCACAGTCATCAAATGTGCTCTGTCTACCACAATTTCCAACCCTATATGCTGATATTCTTGCATAGATCTAAATGCAGGTGTCACTTTAGTCACTGTTTCTATTGAACTACTACCCAGATGAGCAGTCTGTAACTGAAGCTCATGCCATCTGTGCCACAACAATGAACCCTCATTCAAAGTCGTCTCATCTTGACACAAAGTCAACTGGGCCTGCTCACTGGATGTTACCTGCTTAATTTTGACATGCAATGCCCCCATGTGGAAGAAACGGCTTTCTTTGTGAGTTTTACAGTCATTCATTCAGGGTTTATTTCTTTAATTTGTCACCCCTCTGTATATTAAATGTATCAAATGCAAAACATTCCCATACAAAACCAAACCTTTATACTGGAGAATCTAGAATTGTGATTTTCAGTGTATTTAATTTATTCTCCTGTCACATCTGCTTGAAGAAACTTAAGCATGATTAATGTTTTTAATGGTTATACTTAGGGAACTCATAGCATTTGTTTATGATTAGGGAAGAATGTAGGTCTTCTTTGAATAGTAGATTTTTTGGGGGAAACTGTCCTCCCAAGAAAAATTAGAGAATCAGTAATGGTTGAGCATTCAAGTGACAAATGCCTGTAGTGGGTGAATAAATTATGACTCCTTACTTCTCATTTTCTACCAACAGTCAACAGTGGTTTCTTCAAACAAAGACCACAATCATCCAACTAGTCTTAACCAAGTGCTTTTTATTGTGACCATGATGACAAAGTTCCCTGTTATCTTAACAATTTCCCCTATTCTAAGTAGATACTAAGTAGATATAAGGAACTAAGTTGTTTTTATTCCTAAACAGGAGGAAAATCTATGTTTTACACCCAACCTGCTGTGCGAATCTAAATCCTAGGCCTTTAATAGGAGTGTTGCTGGAAAAAATGTGAACATAATCAAGGCAACAATTATGATTCCTCTAAAACATTTCGTACAAATAAATATCTCCAATATTTGCACATTCATTGCACCCGTGTGTTTTTGTAGAACATGTGACATCATGTGCATCTGATTAACATTTGCCCATATTGTCCCAGAGAAGATCCCCCATCCTTGTCATTACTTCACACTTCACTATACACTCCCTCCAATCTGCTCTCCCAACAAAGCAACAAGCTTTTATGTGACACTCTGTCTGTCTTCTTCCCTCATCTCGTATGAAAACACACTCTGACCCTCACCACACTCCATCAGCAGCCCCACTGATCAAAGACACTGGCATTTCAACTAAATGTGGAACAAGCACCTGCCACCACTGTGCTGAAAGTGTGTGCATTACGTTGGCTTGTGTGTTTGTATATGTGAAAGTGCATGCGGGTGTGTTTGCCACTAATTTGTCACTGTATGTGCACAGCGTATGTTTGTATTCGTGCTTATTCCAACACACACACACACACACAGTGGATACTTGCACACGGGTATTGTGTTTTCTGTGTGGCCCAAACTCTATCTTCACCTGTTACATATTTTGTGATAAAAAAAAATGTATTTCTGAAGCTGGGTTTATGTTGCAGTGACTGAAAGAAAGTTTTGAATTAGACAATAAATAGTTAGTGTTTGTCGCCATTATCTTCCATTAGAATCACATGAATAAAATAAATGAATGGTAAGAGGGTGTGTTTATGAATGTGTTACTTCAACCTGTGTAACTTTTCATGGCAGAGGTCCTATGAACTTGGCCTCCACTGCCATGTAAATGCTACCGCTCATTTCTTGGGTTGCCAGGGCAGCCAACTGAAACCAATTCATAGCTCCCCAATATTTTTTTCCCCAGAATGCCCATTGTGCGATCACAAAGCATGCATGCAATTGAATGTCCTTTCTCATCATGACCACATTTAAAGATGAATTGGCTGTACTCCTCATGTCCATGGGTTTTATTTGGCTGAGCCACTCCACTGGATGAAGGTCTTCTTTTGCTGTTTTACTGTGTTGCTCTTTTGCAATGATGTTTCTGGAGAACCTCCAACCATCTGAGGCCAGCAAAAAAC
This sequence comes from Chromis chromis, assembly GCA_900302755.1. Classification (NCBI taxonomy): domain Eukaryota; kingdom Metazoa; phylum Chordata; class Actinopteri; family Pomacentridae; genus Chromis; species Chromis chromis. The sequence continues at coordinate 32,033 of OMNN01028208.1, read as the reverse complement.
AGGACTGACAACAGAAATTGAGGACAAGTAGGGTGCAGGTAGGCTGTTCCAACCCTGTCTAAATGAAAATAGGAGTACACTTTTTAGTAAACGTAACGTAACGTTAATAATTGTTCGAACCATCCAGTACAAAAGTATCTTTTATTGGAGTGAATGTTGTTAATCTCAATGCCTTTGTATACCTACTACTATTACAGACAATGATGTTGTCAGATATGACTTGAACTGAATTTGACGACCCGATTCTGTACACTGTAATGCTCGGTGGTTAACCTTACAGCAAAACTCCAAGTGTTCTCCAGTAATGGATTTAATAATCAAGTATAATGGGAACAATAAGTAATCCATAGACGTCAATCTGAAAAATCCTATGTATCCTGTCTCTTGTTCAATGAATGTTGCAACTAGCTACAGCCAAATATGAGCCCGAAAGGGGTATACAGGGGTAATAAATGGAAGGAAGTATAGTGGCTCAGTGGCTACTGTTGCTTCCAATGGTTCTTTGCAAGTTCTCACCATGTTACCATGGGTTTCCTGCCATCTGTGGCAAAGCAGCGTCTCTGTATATCCCATCCTGTTTATACACAAGACTGCTAATATCAGATGATCCTGCAATATCAAAAACATTCAGTGGCAGCTAAGGTATGGGAAAGGTCACGGTTATGACTGAATGGTACCAACTGCAGGTCAGTGGAAGAACTTGAACTCTGTATTAAAGTCACACATGCTACAGGCCTGCTACAACCTGACCTGAATTAAGAGGCGCAGGATTGGCCAGTACTGGTAGTTTATTACAACATATCCTATGTGTTTTCTTGCCTTTTTCCCAGTGCATGCTGGGATACCCTCCAATTTTCGACTTTAAGTGATAATAATGAGGTATGGAAAACTGGTGATTGAATAGTGCATCATGATTACACACTGAACAATGTGAGGCAACCTAAAATAAAAGAACCTTTACTTTTGATTATCATTTTCTCACTTTATACAATTGGGAAACGATATTATTCCTGTTGTCACTGTCAATGTTACCATTAGAAAAGGTCATTTGAGTTCTGGCAGTGTAGTTTCATATAACACAGCAAAAGCACTGCAGCATATGAAAAGATTAAAGTTCTGTATAAATTCATTTTCTGTTTTCGTCACTACAAGGGGGACTTAGAATTTCCATTAACTCGCTCTGTCTGTCTCCTCCCACTAAGTTGAAGAGAAAGTGACGCATGATGAAATGAGAGTGAAGAAGAGCAGAGTAAAAGTGAGCATGCAGGAGGCTAAAAGCATGTTTCTTTTTTCCTCCCGCTCCTTGCCTTCCTACTTTAGGCTTTGGGGAGATAATGAGGGCCTTGGCTTTGTAAACATTATTTCTGGCATATTGCAGCAGCAATCAGCTATTATTTATGCCCTGAATTTTAATAATCCGGGAGCTAATATGCTTTAGAAAGAAGGAAAACACATACTGAAGCCTGAGCACAGCCAAGCATTGCTTTCCTACCGTCAGCGAGGAGGCCACTCAACAGGAACATCAAACGCTTGCTCTCTTGTGCCTGGTTCACGTTAATTGTCCATCTATTGTTCCCACATAGGTTCCTGGGAAACCAACGAAGGAGAAAATGGGCAGAGACACACAGAGAGAGACAGAGAAAAGGATGAGGCTAAAGCTGAATAAATATGTCTTAAAACAATATTAAACTGACAAAGGTTTTGATGCCTCTGGGCCAATATAGCCTGTAACCACATTAATCACCTTATGATAAAACAGGTCTTATTAGACCTGATATATTCTACATATATACTCAGTGGTGCAATGTAACTTGAGTAACTTGGTTTACTTGAGTATTTCCATTTTATGACACTTTATACTTCTAATCAACTACATCACAGCGGCAAATGTTCTACTTTTTACTTTAAGTTTTATCTACTTGCTACAAATTTCCTGTCCAAAGGAAACTGTGTGTCTCCAAATGTGATGATGTATTAAGGGTTTTGATAAACTGAAGGATTAACTGTTCTTTTGTGGGTTGGGAAAATTGTCATACTTCCTAAACCAAATAAATTATTTAATTACCTTCCTGGTTTAGCTGCAAAATGCACAAAGACTGTTTGTTTGAGCTCACAAAAAATAACTTTTTAAAGAAATACTAAATTATAGAGATACAACATATAATGTCCTTACAGAATATGGTCCATTGCTGTAGATTAAATTAGCCAACAACATATAAAGTAATTAAAATGAGCTTAGACATAAACATCTGCAGTCATAAAATGCAACATACACATTAATGCTACAGTAAAATTGATCAAAAAGCAACATATATAATAGTAAAACACTCACAGGAACCATTTTTCTGAACAATGAGTACTTTTGATACTATAGGTTCATTTTGCTGACAATACTTACATGCTTTTACTTAACTAAGTTTTTGAATGCAGGACTTTTACTTGAAGTATTTTCATAGTGTTGTATTCGTATTTTTACTTGAGTAAAGGATCAAAATGCCTTGTGCTCTAAGAACGTGACTGAATTCTGACCAGAATAAGAAATTAACCACCACAGTCTATTTATATACATTGGAAAAGAAACTTGATGAAGATGTTGAGGTTTTGATAAAGTCTGGCTGTTTCATTTTACATTTATCTGTTGTGTTCGTGTGAAGAAAAACAGCATAATGAGGCGCAGTTAACTGATCTTTTCTTTAAAAACTTTTTTTTAAAAATTGGGTTTGATTGCTGAAAGAGCATGGTTTGGGTTAAAATCACCAATTTGTTCAGGGTACAATTAAAAATCATTTGGTTAGAGTTAATGAACTGTGGTGGTTTTGGATTGAAAAAACAAACAAACACTGACTATTAATCACTGATAAAATAAAGATTAACTTTGCACGTCTCCATTCAGATACCATTATATCAGCAATGGAATGTACTGAATTGAATAAAACAATTCAACATTAGATGTTGACAGTGTTCAAAGTATCCGAGTCGTAGTTACTTGACAATGGACACAACAGTATTTTTCTTAATAAACATTTATGAGAGAATATTTATGAATATGTATAACAATAATAGCTGAGGGTCATAGGAAGGATGTTGCTCCTTAGTTAAAAAACAACAACAAAACAAGCCAGAGAAGCAGATATTCACACACAGCAGTCACAATGCTGCAGTTTAACTTCAGTGGCCAAAACACAAGCCAGTAAACACGCAGCTGCTCGTCTCCTGTTCTGCCACGCAGGCTTGTGAGCGAACAACCTAACAGGCAGCAGGACCAAGGTGACTGCAAGTTTAAAGGGCATGGTTCAGAAAAGTAACCGACCCTGTCCTGCCTCACACACTCCCTAGCTGTCCATATTTACGAGGTGTAATTTTTATGTGAGTGCCAGGCAACAACAGGTTTAAGAGGGCCAGTGTAACCTTCCTGGGGCCTGGGGTGACCTGCGCCCTGGCTACAATAGTTTCCCTGGGCCACAATTAGGACCAGGGCTTCACTGAGTCACCCCAGTGTCATGCTGCTATGGAGGCTCATTCTGGCTCCAACTTCCCCCCACACTTCCACCCCCACTTATTAGCTGGCTTGAAACTGTCATCTCTCACATTCTCACTGGGCAAGAGGACAATGTACTCATGCACGGAGCCACACACAACCAAAAAGTAAGATATTTCATTCAGTCTCAACTGTGTTTGTTTTCCTCTTACTTCTTCCTTCCACCCATCTCGCTCTTTCCTCCCCTTACTGCCCCTTTCACTACTTCTATCTCCCCGGCTCTGGTGAGCTGTGACAGTTGCCGCGATGCCCTGCGACACAGTGAATATGCAGCAGGGGTTCGCTGGGTCTGGCCACGCAGACTTGTCACCACTATTCATCATCAAACCCCAAACTACCAATTAACTCCTGAGCCCACCCCCACCTGCCTGAAGGCACAATGACCTGCCCCCCATTCAGTCTGCTCTATTCCAACACAGCGCTAACCCCCCACCGCCTCTCAACCCTGCTCTATACTTTCTAAACATGCCCCATGACTCCATGACATACAGATGCTCAGAGATATTCCTCCCCGTCTGCGTGTGCCTGTCTCTTTGTCAGACCCCTGAACTTTACCAAAAGGATAAAGTCAATTTGTCTGTGCTCGTTCCAGGCATGACCCAGTGTGGCTGTAACAACTTATCATTTGAGGGGTAACAGAGAAAGACATGCTGTCTTTAGCACTGAGGGTAAAGAAGGAGGCAGTGTCCAGCACAGAAACATGATGCAGTGCATGAATGTGTCAAGGAAATTGAGGTCCAGGTGGATTTTCTTTAGTTAAATTAACAAATTGAAGGTCTTTAACTCAACTTCATTCATCAAAATCTATATTTTTTGTGGTATAGAGGTGTAGATAAGTAATGACCACCTGCCAACCCACACATGCCTGCATACAAAGCACTTGTCTCTGAAATACATAGAAATTGGTCAGAAGCTGCTCATAGTGTTGAAAATATCTAGTGAAGGGTCATTAAGCAGTAGTCACATTACAAAACATCAAATTAATCTTAGACGTTTAGGTGACTATTAAAGTCATCAACATGTTACATGTTATGTTTATGTTACTTTTTATTTTATTTTTTATCAAGCTACCATTAAACTGCTCCACTATGCTGGACTCCAGTATGTAACACAACATATCTGAATATTACTTAATCATTATATTAAATTCCAGCATACAGTCATACTTTCTGTCCTACTTAACAACCTGTGCTTATACGCCATTGCTACCTTCATAGACATTGTTGCTGCTACAAAAAGCAGATGAGTGGCTCATTTTAAAGGATTGTTGAATGTGGAGATTATAATAAGCTCCGAGGGTAGAATTTTACTTTTGTAATACACATATAAATGAGAGTCTCCTTTGGATAGACCCTGTGACTAAAATTTCATCATCCAAGGGTATATCCAAAGGTCTGTGCGGCTGTCAACATACCCTCCAATTTATCACCACAATGCTAGTGCACATGTGTCGCAGTAGTGTGTATGCTGAATACAT
>OMNN01028208.1:0-26592 GCA_900302755.1 Chromis chromis | reverse complement strand
CACATACCTTAAGTCACTTAAGTGTACAAGAAAATAGTATAGTAATACTACGTTCCATTTACTCTAGAAGTTTGAATTGGGAATGAGGTTAGACTTAGACTAATTTTATTGGGATTCAAGCAATACACGACAGTGCACATTCGAACGAAATTACGCTCATTGTAGTATACGTATAAAAAGTATAAAGAATAGTGTTGTGTATTGCGTATTGCACAGTACCCATACAAAGGTTATACACAATATATTGCACATAAAATTATGTCACACCCGAGCTGACAGCATTCCAGTACAAGAAGTCAGAAATCAACATGCACATCTCCGGGAAAACCTTTGTTTCGAGGTTATCCATTGATGGCTATTGTTAGCTGTGCCACTAGATAACAATTTGTTGTGCAGTATTTTCTGCATACAAACACTGTAGAAGCATGTCCACAAATAGAAGTGGGATAGTACTGTGTGTATGACCTATTTAATGACACACAAACATGATGAAGGTACTAATAAACAATATATTACTACAGCTTGTACTCCTGTTGTTGCACTAAGCAGTCATCTTGGATTTTAAGGTTGGGGTTGGTGAGGTTCGGTGAGGTTCTTCGAACTTTCTGGGTAGGAAATCTGACTTCAGGGTCTGTTCCAGTTGAAATTTACATCTGGGAATTTTAAATTCTGACTTCTCATTTCAAATGCAGTAAGAATAGCTATGCCTCTGTGGAGTCTGCAGCTGTTTGCAGCTGTACATGTGAACATCCACAAGGGAGCATAATCCTGGATCTAGTGTCTAATATCGAGCAGGTCCTACAATCTAAATTAACAAACCATTTTTTGACCTCACTCAAACTTGCATTGTTCTCTTTAGTGACAATTTTGACCTGTCTCAAGTGCCATACCAAACACCCACTGACTCTGCCAATTTAATAAATGGCGGGCTGGTTAGAAATATCTGTCTTTAAAAGTAGAAAGTGACTGGCCTAGATAGACACCTAGTGATTGGCAGTGCCCTCCATACAGAGAATCACCCATGACATATATCCAAAATGCAAATGTGATAAATCTGTAGTTTTTTTTTTTAAATGTAGGAATAGACTTCTGTTAAATTTACACAATCCAAGATTTAGCTGTGGCTCTTCACACATTCTGTGAAACCTTCAGTCTTGACTGTTGTGAGGAGAATATTTGGCATAAAGTATCATGAGCAAACTGCTGATTTTGTAAGTCTGCGGGGCTCAGTCCCTTCCCCGTCCCTCAGGGGACATTACGCATTAACATGGACACGTCACATGATGGAGGATGACGAACTCCCATAGCCGCAGCACTGGCGGCAGTTTGCACATCCTTCCATCCCCCATCACCTAAGAGGTCATCCTCTTAGCAATCAGCAATCACTTTCACCCTCTGTGTGGCCCTAATTACAGGATATCTAGGTTGGGAGAAATGCTTCCTCACTGAGCCACATTGAAACCACTTGGTCCTCCTCATGCCTAGATATTTGTTTAGCACAAAATCAGACAGCATGGCTGCTCTGCCATGTGTTGTGTAGAGCATGTCCATGTACATGACCATATGTGTGAAACATTTGCAGACTGTTGAAAGAACATGCTGTAAACAGATCACTAGAAATGTTTGCTCATTAAGAAAAATATTAATAAGTTCTGCAACAAATGTAAAATATGGTGTCATTAGGCTTGTTTTAGTGCAGATGGATGGTAATAATGCTGAAGCAGGTGACCCATGAGTTGATAACTTGGTAACTAGACGTTTGGCTGATCCTTTATTAAAACCTGTTCCATCATCTTAGTGAGTTACCATTCAAATAAAATGATGGCTAAAACTACATAAATATGACCAAAGATGTAACAGACTGGGATTATCTTTTATGTCTAAGTATATTTCTTCACTAATGGTGGCTTTTCCCTCCCTGATTATTTATTGCCCTTTATCTTCCCTACAAACGTGTCCATGTGATTCATAGGAGACATGTGTTGGGTCAGTTGTTCACAGCGACATGAAATTTGTTTAGCTTTGTGACATAAGGGTTTTCCCAGTCTGCTGCACTGTACAGCATTCTGTGACACACAGTTGCATCACTCATCCACAGCAGTAACTCGTTGGAGGCTACACGTATAAGGCCGAAATGTTTTGTGCGGTAAATGAAGTGCAGTTGACATTAACCTCACATTGTGATGGAGTGGGTTTATTAAAAGATTATGAAGAGCTCACATTTGCTGGTTGTGCGGGTGCTGAACCACAGAAAAGAGATGAAGCATTTCATCAAACGCGGACACCTCTGCTGACAATACAACAATAGAATCCAGATTTCTCTCCTTATTTGTGGGATAGAGTGAACTTTAGCTTTCTGATCTCCTCTCACTTCTTCCTCGTTTCACAAATCACCAACAGGGTTAAAGGGCATCTCCTCATGCTTGTCACTCACAGTAGTGTCCAAGTTGAATCTCTGAAGTGCCTGAGCCTTTTGGTCCAGGTTGAGAGAGTGAGAAAAAACAACACACAGTGGCTATAAAGGGAAACAGGACGTTAGATACAATAGAGAAGACCTTTGATCCATGATGAGGGGGAAGGCTTCCCCTCTGGGTGCAAACTATTAATGTGAAAGTGACTCTGCCCATTGCACATTTGTTATAGCAAATAATGGGCCTAAAATTAGCACACAATGGCAGGCAGACGGGCGAAACTTGCACCCAGCCATGCGCAGGAAGGGAGCGGGAGGTAATTGTATAAAAATGAGTGATTTGTTGGGGTTGGGGCTGGTTTGGAGCGCCGGTCGGTCGGCATAAGAGCAAAGGAGGAGAGGGAAGATAGAAGTTAGACAACAGACTTTGATGAAAAGGCTCCTCCAACTTTATCTGCATGCTACTGTAACTATGAAAAACCAGCAGGAATGTAGGTCTATTGCAGTTTAAAGCGTTTATGAATGCCCAAAGGAATGTAACTGTTATGCTTAGGTGTTGGTTTAGTCTCTTGAAGGCGCACAATTTTGAGTCAGTTAATAACAACATTAACATGTACAAGATGTAAGATTTTAGTGTGTTTCATATAGTATATTAGTACTTCTCCGTACCAGTCAAAGGTTTGGACACAACTGTGTTTTTTTACGTTTCAGATTCTTCACGGTAGCCACCTTTGTCTTTCATAACAGCTTTGCACACTCTTGGCAATCCCTCAACAAGCTTTCATGAGGTGAAATGTTTTTCCATCAGGAATTTTCACATATGCTGAGCACTTGTTGGCTGCTTTTTCTTCACTCTGCAGCCCAACTCATCTCAAAATGGGTGCAGGTCAGGTAATTGTGGAGGCCTAGATCATGTGATGCAACACTCCATCTCTTCCCTTCTTGGTACAATAGACCTCACAGAGCATGGAGAGGTGGTCTGGGTCACTGTCCTGTTGAAAAACAAACGATGGTCTGACTAAGGTGAACCAGATGGGATGGAGTGTCACTGCAGAGTGTTGTGGTAACCAAGCTGATTTAAGTGAGCCTTGAATTCTGAATAAACTGCCAACAGCAAAGCACTACCAGGGCATTACAGCTTCACAATAGAAACCATACAGGCATTTCTTCACCTTCTCTGAATCTCACAAAAACTCAGCAATTGGAGTCCGCCTGAACCACTGGGCCACTGGAGCACTGCACTGGTGGTTTCTTTGCACCAATTTGGCAATGAAGGCCTGATCCACAGTTTCATCTGAACAGTTGTTGAGCCATATCTGCTACTTGACATCTGGGAAGCATTGATGTGGACTAATAAATTTATCCCCTGCAGCAGAGCTAACTCTTGACCTTGCTTACTTGTCCTCATGAGACCCAGTTTCATCACAGTATTTGGTTTTTATGAATTCACTTGAAGAAAGTTTTTGAAATTTTCCAGATTGACTGTCACATCTCAAATAAACAATGGATTGTTGTGTCTCTTTACTTAGATGAGGATGGATTTCTACAGTAATCAAACAGGACTGTATACCAACACAACCTTGGCATAACACAACCAATGGTCAAAAATGCATTAAGAAGGTGAGAAATTCCAATTAACTTTTGACAAAGCAAATCGGTTCAATGAAAACCATTTTACAAACAACAACCAGTTTACAAAGCTCTTATTGAGGCCGGTAGTGGCTACTTTAAGGGAGATAAAATATGAAACACAGCTTCCTTTGTTTACACTTTCTTGTTTATTATGATTCCATATGTGTAATTTTATAGTTCAATTGTATTCAGTTTTGTTTCTACAATATAGAAAATTGTACAAATAAAGAAAAACCTTTGATTGAGTCCAAACATGTGACTACTACTGTAGGTACAGGTCCAGAACCAAACACAGCCTTAGGCAAGGGTTATACTCACAGGAATGTTGTGAGAATATTGAATGTCAGGAATAATACAGTGCCTTTGATGCAGCAGGCAGCAGTAGATAAACATTTAAACTTGAGCAGACTCATTTTAAAGCCATTGTGTGTTTAATTACACTCTGCTCTTTAATAGGAAACTGGATGAATGATGAAAAAGAGCTGATTGCATGTTCCACTTTGACAAAAGCCTAAACAGTAGGAACTTGACACTGTAATCCTACAGGTTGCCCATTTTTCATGGACTGTCCACAGACCAATGGACCTCCTTTATATCTGCCATAAACTGCTCACCACACCACACCACTATGCTCACCGCCAGCACACAGCAGCGAATAACAACAGTCAAGCAGCAGCAGCAGAGATTATTTCTAGTTGAAAGACAAGCTATGAAATCCCTCAGAATCGTGTTCCTCTAACAAAAACAACAATTACAACACTGTGATGGAAAGCGGAGTTGATTTGCAGAGGTTTTACAAGGCCAAATGCAGAAATAGAGGGTTAAAGAGAGAGAAAACGATCTGTTGTGCATTAACATTTTTGGACAGCACTGAGTTTTTCCCAGGTGCTGAGGGATTCCAGAGATTCTGATGGGAAAGTGTGTTAGTTTATGCTTTTTCTGTGCACATATGTTATTCTATCATTTATTCCCATAACCTAAATGATATTATTGACAGAGATGTCATCTGTTTTTGCATACACATAAAATGCATATGCATAACTTTCAAGGAATGCCCACCACTGCCTCTACCACCAGTTGTTCCTGCTCTTAGTTTTAAGAGTCTAGCCAGCAGCAGGGATTACAAGATCTAATTTCCAGGGAACACTGGGTACTGAAAATTTCTATGTGTGGAGACAAGCAAGTTTGCATGCATATACACAATGCACCAAATGAATTACACAAAGATAGGGGATGGCGCAAGTTGTTTGTTTATGGATGTTTCGCTGTTAAATATTGAAGTTGCAGTGCTTGAAGACAAGAAAACCACAGTGCCATGTAAGTTGCAGTCTCCCCTGGCTGAAGAAGGGCCCCTGAGGTAAACAAGTCCTTACTGAGGACACTTTCCATGACCTCCTGTAATGAGAATAGCAAAGTATGTGGGGCAGTTTGGTTGTGGAAGCAGACAATAGGGTCTGCTGGGATAATAAAATACCTGTGGCAGACTGACTAGGAAGAAAGCAAATATTTACTCATGGGTGTATCTCCATTAACAGACCACTATTTACTGGCAACAATATAAAAAAAGTGGTGTTTGTTTTCCATTAATTTTGACATGAGCTGACCTTTTCTTTTGGTTTGGGTCAGCATTATGTATTGAAATCTAAGCGAGGAGCAGATAATCGTGGAAATGTCAAACGTATTTTATTTGCTTGCGGACGGACGGACAGACAGACAGACAGACAGACAGACAGACAGACAGACAGACAGACAGACAGACAGACAGACAGACAGACAGACAGACAGACAGACAGACAGACAGACAGACAGACAGACAGACAGATAGATGACAGGTTCTTGCAGTGGAAATAAATGCTAAGAGAGAGAGCTAGAAAAAGAGAGGTGGTGGAAAATAGTGTCCCCAGCTGGTTTTGGCTATCTAATAAACATGTAAACACTCTGCGTTCTCTACCTCATTAGGTGATTGCAGAGGCCGCTTGCTCTCCATAAATCAGGGCCCAGGTTATCAAGGCCTCTGATCTTAACTGTAGTGGGCGCCCAGCTGTCTACAGCCGTACTGACTAGGAACAGCAGGCTTGGAGGAATCCAATTCCCCACCTCTCCCACCTTTCTCATTTTGCAAATAAAAGAGGAGATATGCTCGTAAGTGCGTGAATACACATGCTAACCGGTCATCAGACTCGAGGTATGTTGTTTGTTCAGCTGAAACGTGTTCAGAAAACAGACAGTATAATGCACCTTTACAAATGTCTGGTAAACCTTTTTGGTAGATAAGCGTCCCCCCCCCCTCCCGTATTTTTGCTTTTTCAGTAGATCCAAGAGGTGTTACTGAGGCATCAAGGAACAATTTCCCTCTCTACAACCATGAGAAAAGCATAATCTCCACAGAGCAAGTTTGACTGAAAGATGAAAAAGTTAAAAGAATGAAAAACGGCTGTGTGAGTTTGACTTTAACCGCCTCTCATACCACCATAAAGGTTACTACATGCCAGGTTCAAGCACAGTGTCACTCTCTTTTCCCCTAATGTAAAACACACTCCGTGTTCTGTGTGCTGTTTCAAGCCTACAACACGCCACAGTGCTGACTTTCAACACACAGACTTTCTCAAGGCATCTTCATAACTGTCAGCAGATTGAGTTTCCTCTGGTTAGCTGATTATTGCTCGTTGTATATCTTAGAGGTGTTAATTTAAACAACATTGATAATGAAAGCATAAATAATTAAATCACATGTCGAGTGCAGCACTCTCACGGTAATCACCGATGAAACTAAACTAATTAGATTGAAATTATGGATAATGGCCTGAAAATAATTCCAAGGTGGTTTTGCAAATTGCCTGCTGTTAAGAGCTATAAAGTCTTTATTGCCACAATGCAAATAAAAGGGTGTCACATTGTCACAGTTTAAAAGAGTCTCTGCTCCACATTCATTTGCAACATTGAATTTGGAGCTACAGCTACATGAAATAATTAGAAGCAATAATAACAAGAACAATCACAAAACTATGTGAAAACATAAAATATCAAAGAGAATAAATAATTATATATACTTTTAAACCTAATGTAAATTGTCAATGATATAACACTGTATTATTATATTAAAAAAGAGAATACTGAAACTTTCTATGGCCCTCAATTTTTCTGCAAATCAGAGACTCTCTTTCCATTGTTGGTCATTATGTGTTGTTGAATTTTCACGATATAGTTTATTAAAGGTCTCTGGGTAGAGATTGAATAGTATGGCATGATGGATACAAGAGAAAAGTGGAAGTGTTAAGGCTTGGTGAGGATGTCGGGGCCTCCTCTGAACTTGAAATGTATTTAAGAGCTCCTGTTCAGTTTACTTTTGGTTGAAAGCTGCCCTCTGTGGACTAAAATTCAGAGCTCAGGTTTCCGAACAAGGGGTATGGAATGAACCTTTCCCTAAGTTGTGCCCATGAGACCCTGTCATTAGCTGATGCAAAAACAGGTGGATGGGGACGTTAACTGTTTGCCGTGATGGAGCCATTACATTGGAGAGTTGGTTGAAAGATACAGGAAAGAAACTTGCTGCCAAGAAGCCTGCATGGTTGCAGCTGCAGTAAAGGAACAAGGATTGTTTAACCTCTTTAATTAGATCAAGAAATGAAATGTGACCCTAAATCCCAGTAATTTTTAGATCCATACTGAAACAACAAAAGGCAACCAGAAGGAGTCAAGTCAGCTTCTGGATATTAGTCTATTACAGTCTTTTAAGACCTGGGGACCATTTTAACTAGGCCACAATAACTTAAGAAGGATAACATCAGAGTAAACTTGGACAATATCACTAAACTAACAAAAGAGGAAAAGCTGATGTGACCTCAATTATTGTCTATTTTCTTTATGTATGGGCAACCTAGCTATTTCAACTCCTAGTTAGAAGACTCAAGATAATACCACTGTTAGAAAGCTTATATTACAGCTCCCTTGGGCAGTTACTGTATCTTGAGAAGTAGTTGCATTTGTTTCACCCTTAGCCCTAACATGCATGTAATTTCCAGTAGTGCCAGTTGCACATATTCAGTTAAACATATTCCCACTGGAATTTTAAAAGGAGAAACCACAATAAATTATAATAAATGCCATAGCTTCTGTCAGTGAGTTCAGACATTCAAGTATCTCACGCCTCTGGGCCACATCCAAGCCTGTGCTGCCACCACAGGTGTTTTCCATGGCTGTGCTCCATGGGGTTGTGCTGTTTACATAGTGCAGCGGAAAGGGTAAATGAGGTACTAAGTATGACGATGAGTCTGCATGAGCTGATAGTCAGGCAGCAGCAGGTGGTAGCAATGTTGTAAGACACATACAGAACCTTTTTAGCAATGGACTTCAACCATGACAAACCCTGTGAACAATGTGTTATTTGTAATGCCGTCGGTACATGTGGTATTGTGTTTATGTGCTGCACAAAACTAGCAATTCAGGTCAACATGTTTGGGATGTGCCATTTACATTAAGTGAATTCAAATAACGCCACGCCCAGTCGGCTCGAACTCTCATTGATGTGGTTTTGGAGTGAACCCCATCAGCTGTTCAAAGCCAGACACCTGCTGTGACATCATTGGCCGACATGTGGCCGAAACTGCAACATGGATATAAGTTGGAATACAAACAGAAGAGTGCAGCGGTGGGTTTTTATTCTGCCTGGCAAAATTCACATTTACCCTTTAGGTGCCTTGGGATTTATGCTGAAGAAGAACAGTATTGGGCTCAGTTTCCCTAGCAGCATTTCCTACGCTGTAATAAAATTATTCATGCCACTGAACCTCTCATCAAAAGACGGGGTCTGTTTGCTATTTCTGCCTCCCCAATATAAACAGATATGGGCATTTAAGACCGTATGCCAGGAAAGCAATAAATGATGGGAAATTTGATATATTATAAACATGCACATAAACTCTTATTTATAAGTGATCCCAAACCTGAAGCACAAATGCATTTGTCAGACGAGATCTATCAAAACAGATGTACTGGGCACGATTTCTCAGTGATAAGCAGATAAAGGCCTTAAACACATACGCAAAACACTTTGGGTTGAGAGTAACTCATGAAACACTCAGTTCTGTACTGATCATGCTGTGCTATCTTCTAATGTTATGATAACAACAACTTTGTTGTTCTCACACACAGATAAAAAAAAAAAAGGTTATTGTGGGTTAGAACATTTGCTATGGGTAGAACTACCCTTCTGATGGCAGCGCTAATATTGGCCTGAATTGTTCCAGCAACATTGCTTCATTATGGGCTTGATGGCTGAGCACAGATGTTGGCTTGGCAGAAAATGAAGAGTTTGATTGTAATCTGAGCTTCTCTCATTACTCACTTAATGCAGTAAAGTGTTGTAGCAAAGAGGTGAAACAAAACAGAGAACGGAGAAGAGAAGAGAAGAGAAGAGAAGAGCCAGATGATTTCTTCTCGGTGTGATTAGTCGAGCTGCTGGAAGTGAAGCTAACAGCTATTGACAGGCTCAGCAGACCTCGGCTACTCTTCACCTCTAATCAGCCTTAGCCTTTAATCAAGTCTGAGGTTGGGACACAATCTTCAAACTACTGATGAACGGATGGACTATTGGATTACCTCATGACCTGGATATGAGCTGCATTGAAACTTATGTATACCGCGACAAAAATTCACAAAAACGCTGACACACAGAGGCACATGATTTTAACAGCATCTGCATGAGTTTTTTTTTTCCACATTCGTTTCCTGCTCCCGATGTCTTTCAAGAAATTAATCGAGTCTGTTGGTGCGGCTGGCAGCGTGTAATGTATGTAATTTGATGGGAGGCTGCAGAACAAGGAAGCGGGGAATATCCTGGCCACATCTTTAACCTATCGAGGCAGGATGATGTCATGATTAGAAGAGGAAATTGGGATCCCTCCAGAACCTAAACACCCCAAGGCTGTCGGGCCAGCCATCCAGACGGCTGGAGGGAGGGAGACAGAGCCAGAGAGAGAGGGAGAGAGAGAGAGAAAGTGTAAGAAAGACAAAGAAAAAAAAAGAGATGGGGGCTTGGGTTGACCCACTGTGTCAAGATCAAAGCATATAGCACCACTTGGCTGACAAGGAATGGCACACTCCGGGGATGAGTGTGTGCATACATATTTTTGTGCGCAATGTGTCTGCAATGCGTCTCATCTGGGCTGCCTCTTCATCCAGGGCTTATGTCAAATATGCCATGCCATTACATATACAGTATCTCGTCTCATCTCGCATCTCCTTCCCCCTTTGACTGATTCATTGTCTCCCACATGTGCACACACGCACCTCATATACAAACTTGGCCCGTTAAACAAATCAGGCTGTGATGCTCTTCATGGCTTCCTTCCCTCACAGTGGTGAGACACTGAGAGGTGATGAGGTGCAGGAGACGGAGAGCAGAGACGGCGGGGAAAGAGAGAGCCAGAGAAAGAGAGCAACAAAGAGAGTAATAGTTCTTTACACTTGGAGGAGATTCCCTCGCATGGCCCCAAAACACTCATACATATACAATATAATCACATGTGTGAAATCCCTTAATGAGCTGACCACAAGGCTCTCAGCTGAGGGCCTAAGAGGAACAACTGATGGGTTGTAAGGATCAGGGCTGTTCTGACATTTGCTCATTCTTAGTAACACTAAATCTCTCTCATACAGTGATCACTGGAGCAATTATCTCCTCCTTGTCTGAGAACTCAGCTGAGTTGAACTGGAGGACGGCCAAAACGGGCACAAGGGATTCTGCACGTACACACAATACAGTCACTACACTACAGCCATTTATTCGCCCTTTATTAAGTCCCTGGATGTCGTTTTCTTTCGCCTATTCCAACCAATCAGTACTTTTGTGTTACTCTGACTCCTGCAGCAGGAAAACCCCAACTGTGCTTTCCCAGATGTTTCTTTTTTTTTTTTCTTTGTATGGTGATAGCGGTGGTTTATCACTTAGAAGCTTGTGTCCCTAAGATGAACTCTGTATCAGCAAAAAGAAAGAGAGCTATTCAGAAGTAGATTTCAACCCGGAAGGAGCATCCTGTACTTAGCAAAAGACTTGTGTAGCTACGACCTGCTGAATAGGTGCAGTGCTCCTAATCAAACAATTTGGCTTGAGTAGGTGATTGTGGGTGTGTGAATTTCTGAACCCCTTGCACAGTTGCAGCGTTTGATCTCCCATAAAAAGCCCTATGATAATTTCATGTCCTTCTTCCGTTTGTGACCACATGTTGCCTCCAACAGCCACTCACAAATCACCTCCCTGTCGATGTATAGCTTTGGGCCTCGTTGAGTGTGGGTGTGTTGAAACAAGTCCAGCCTCGCCCCAAGGTGAGGGACAGTGAGGGAATCGCTTAAAGAGCTTTAAAGGCTCATATTTCCTCTCCTCGCCACATAGAATTTGACTTGCCTTATGACCCTCAACACCGTGAAATATGTTCTCGCCTCCAACTAAAACAAACAAAGCATAATTCTTCATCAGCATCTTCTCCAACATGCTGGACAAGGCGGTGTAAAAGTGAGGAAAAGACAGGTAAAGTGTTCGCACGGGGAACAGCCACAGTTTGCAATCATAGGCCCATTTGGGAGAATCATTGTAGGTGTTAGCTACAGACAGTTGACAAATTGAAGGAAAAACCAACATAAAAGGTCTTAGTAAGGTGTTGGAACACTGCGTGACATCTGAACAGCTTCTCCAAGTCTCTGGAAATCTACTGGAGGCATGGATCATCATTATTCCAAAACATATTCTGTTTTCTGATGATGGTAGTGGAGAGCTTTGGTCCAAAAAGTGCCATAGGTGTTGAGATCTGGTGACTGTGAAGGCCATAGAATATGAATTATGTCATTTTTATACTAATCAAATCATTCAGTGACCCCATGTGTCCTATGGATGGGGCTTTGCCATTATGGAAGAGACCATTCTCATCAGGATAGAAATGGTTCATCATAAAAGGTGATGACTCAGAACAACTTTGCATTGATTTGTTGTGATCCTACCCAATGAGGGGACAATCAGACCCAAACCATGCCAAACAGAGCCACTGGATCCCCTAGCTGTAGTGTGTGTGTTCATGGGTTAATTTTTTCCTTTAATTTGTCACCCATCTGTATGTGTCAGCGTTCGCAATAATTTACAGCCTCACATGCAGCTTAAGAACAAGTTCACTCACTCTTTCTGTAAACATGCCATTCTTTTCTGACAAGGGAGCAGATTTGGACGATGATTTAGGGAAGAAGACATACGGGACCTGGGTCAGCTTGGAGTGTTGGTTTTTGGCAAATGCCATAAAAAAGTCAAGAAACTTGACACTTCAGAAATGGAAAAGCAAACTGAGTAGTCAGTTACTGCATTTTTAGCGGTGCTCTTTCATAACCACTGGAAGTTCAGTAGCAAACATTTCAAAGGAGGGCTGGTCATGTGTTTGATGATGAGTTATGGCAACCTTGCAGGACCAGATCATATGACATTTACAGCAATTTCGAATTAATAGTTCATGGATAGTAAAAAATAACCACATTTTAAAGTGAATTTACTTTTTTGTTCACTGACATCAATCTCAGAAAAGTGACATAATATTTCCCTTTGAGTCGGGTTTGACTTCCCGGTATAATTATCTACGCAATGTGGATGCACTTGAGACGGATATCCAAGATTTTAACTAGCGCTCATCAGAAGTCACCTAATCCCCTGTGGAAGTATGTTTTAAGACCCACACTCCCTGGCATCCTGAGTTTGTTTAGGTCAGCACCCTCACTTCCTCCTGGTGTATCTGTAAATCCAAATACATATGATAGCATATGGTTATGACTGCACTTATGCTGTCAGAATCTCAGTAAATGTTACACTGATTGCTCTGATAGCTGTGTGTTCATGAGAGCGTGGGTATAAAAAAACGAGTTAGCCCCAGGATGACCCCCATCCTGCTTTTTCAGCTTGGCCAATTTCACCTGAGTGTGCCCAGGTTCTGGGTGGGAAATAATAGGCCTGGTACAGCTCTGGAAGCTATTTACCATCAGAGTCAATTGATTGGAGCCCCAGTCTGGCCCCTGTCAGCCTGGTGGAGGGATAGTGGAAAGAGGTTGAAATTAGCGAGCGGCATAAGGAGCCTCTGGTCTGGTGTCAAGTCTGATTAGGAGGATTCTGGGCCCCTAACACACTGCAAACAGCGCGGAACCAAAAATGTGTGTTAAAAGTTACGTGCATGCACACATGTACACAAGACGTGGTGGCAGAAGAGTGTCTGTCAGCGTTTTGGAAAGGACTGGTTCAAAGGAAGATGAAGTCTGTGCAAAAGCCAGTAAAGGAATTCTCATTGCTTTACAATTGATCCCCATCATCAATGCAGGTTGTGTTTGAAAGGCTGGCTTGGCTAAAGCCTCCTCCTCGACACTGGAAGGGAAAAGGAAATGGATGTAAGGAACTCAAGAGCACCTTTTTGTCAGCAAAAGCTTTTACGAAAAATGTGACATGGCTGCCAAATGTAATATCATTCCTGACGTGTGAGTGGAGAGCACTTCAACAGTTAGCGCATCAAAACCCGCTTGATTTCACACTTATGGCTTTAATGTGTCATGTAATCGCAACTTCAGCGTTGACATTTTTCCACCACGTCCCCCCCAGTCATCGCGGACCATTTTCACCTGTGGGAATTTCCCCTTTTAAATAATGTGTAGTTGGGTTGGGTGTATACATTATTTTAGTGTGGCAATGAGGATGAGTTGAGGGTAAAATTGAAAGAATTATAAAAATGCTTGGACTTTGTTATGCTGTGGCAAGGAATAGTGCAGAAAGGAATAAATAAAGTGGTTTGTTTAGGACGCTTGCAGTTTTCACTTTTCACATATTGCCTTCTTACAACCCCATCCATCACAACAGCTAACACTTTTTGTGACCACTGCTGCATTGACTCTTTTATTTTAATTCTGTGTTGTGCAAATAGGAATCTAAAGGTGTAGATGCCCCGTATAGTGGTAATTTCAATGAAAGCAACAAAATGAAGAAAATGAAAATAAATAACTTAAATTAACTGGAAAAACAACTTGAAAGAAAATGATAATCCAAACACCTCACTGTAGCCCTAAAATAGTGTCTGTATCTAAATGATCCCACTGCTACATAAGATCTATCAAAACAAGTCAAATAAATTCTAATCGACTGACAGATATAAAAGCAATATATCTGAAGAATACAGAAAAACACAATTTTTCCAAAGACTGAACCTTTTTCCTTTCTATGGCATAAAAGTAAGGAAACAAAGGAAAATTGATCTAAATGTCAACTGTATCTCAGGAGCTTTTTGTCTGGAAATCAAAGAAAAGCTTTTTAGAAATATGTGACACAACTGCCAAATACAATATCACTCTTGACACACAAGTGGAGTGCGCGTCCAGCCGTTAGCCCATCAAAAGCCCGCTTGATTACACTCGTCGCGATTACAGGAGACATTACTGCCATTTCTGCTCAGACGTGAATCAAATATGAATGGGGTTTTCTCTCAAAAAGGGCGGCGAGAGGTAGCGGATGTCTCTGGAAGGAATTTGGAGGTGAAAAGTTATTTTGAGTTGATTTTAGGGAGATGGTTCTATTGAAAGATGAGAGTCGATGGAGATGACCCAGTAAGGGCAGAGAGGGGGAAATGAGGGAAAGTGGTGACAAGGTGGAATGGAGGTTGAAATAAGAGGAGAACACATACTTTACTTATGACTATACGCTATTCATATAGGAACGATCAGCAGTATAATTTAGGTATTGCAGCAACACCTGTTGTCATTCTTCACCAAATTAGTTCCTTTGTTTACTTTTTGTTGTGAAATATCAGCAGGAGCAGAGTAACACACGAAGTATCAGGTCATGCGAGTGTATGTGTGGGTGTGTTTTACACAAGAAGCTTCTTGCTGCTGCATAAATATTTTAACACACTATATGTCACATATTGAATGAGGAATATCTCTTGCTATATATAGTACTACTCATTTTATTTAGGCTCAGTAAAGGTGCCTGGTTTTAAAGTTTGCACTTTCCACCTTTGGGTTAGGTCTATGGCATTTATATGGTCAACAATCAATAAACAAAGTCTCAGGCTTATTTGAGGTGTGGGTGTTTTTATATTTTCCTCTGAATACGACTATAAGTCCTACTAAAGGTGAAATTCCTCTGCAGCAGTGCTAACTTTATTCATCTCCCCATCTCAAGCATCGTAGGCAATTTCCCCTCAGGGATCAATAAAGTATTTCTGAGTCCGCAAGAGTCCATGCAGATCCCTCTGCAGATCCACATACAGCTCAGAATTTGTGTTGGTGCAGTTAATATGCTACAAAGACAGCAGTATGCATGTGTGGAATATATAGATCCTGTCTTACTGCACATGTATGAGATGTAGTCCCCCCCATCATGGACTCCACGTAAGCTAGAAAGTAGTAATATAATAATAATAACAACAACTGCATGTCCATGTTGTCCACAGGTACACATACTTTCTGCATCTGTATGTTTGCAAGGGTCCAGGTAAAGTAAATTTCGTCATCTGCCCAGGGCTGCCGTCTGTATGGACCCCTTTGCGGATGTCCGCATTTGAGACTATGTGGACTGTAAGTGCACCTACTGAACATGTACCAGGAAAACAACGGTACTCCGAACTAATGTTTGTTATGAGGAGATTCCCCACCTTAATAATTCATCATTAAAAGAGTTGTAATAGAAGTAGTTGCTGCCAGAATAGAGAGGCGCTTTGATTTGTAGCTGCAAGCTTTCAATCGATCAGTTCTAAATTCTCCAGAAATCCTGTGCTACATCCACCCATTGTGCTCAGCAGACATCAGGAATAATCAGATTGACATCATGCTACATCCCAATCTGTAACCGGCTGGTATATTCTTTAAAAAGTGCGTTCTTCTGCTTTTGATGTGAAGGGCAATGCAGTCCTCTGTGTAGGAGACCAATATGTACCTATCACAGTATGAATGGAGTGTGTGTATCTGCAATCAGCTTTTAAAGCCCGTATCAGGTATGTGGAAACCATTGACCTCTACTGTCTCATGTGAAAATGTCAGGGTGGTGATATGACCTACTTTAATGATATTTTGTATAAACAAATGACTGTTTCTTTCACCAGTTATGGAATACCTTAGTAAATTAATCTTATGAACCACTTTATCATGAGCATCCTTTAAACCATTCTAGTGGCATTGCCTTGTTCCGAACAAAATTATTTCGGCAAACAAGTGGGTGAACTGCCTTTACGTTTTATACAGGAATTCATGGTTTCCAGAGGATGAATCCAACTGAGGACCCTCTGTGCTACTAACAGGTTATTTCTGATGTTTAGTGAAATGTCCTAACAACTACTTGATTGCCATGAAATGCAATACAGGTATTCATTTAGTGGCCCCTGAAATTTTCCGGTACTACCATCATTTTTCACTTTGTCGGAAAAAAAACCTGCAAAAGAAATTACTTTGTGTTTACTGTTATCTCAAATGCTAACATGCTAACACGTGATGTCAATATTTTTACAAGCTTAACTCATAGTCTTGTTAACTCAATTGTTATTTTAATGCCAAATTAATGAAATTCCTTCCTCTTTCTGTGCATGCATATGTTTTGTATGCGATTCCTTTCCCTCTTGGTGTGTTCTCCATTATCTAAGGTAGCCGTACAATACACCATCTACTGTCACTCAATCAGACAGACAGGCAGTCAGTTGGTTAGTTTCAACCATGAAATATTCAGCAGCAAGTGCTTATCTTCCGGCTTCCCCACCATCAGACGAGGTAGCAGTATTAAATGCAGTCTATTATTCATTCTTCTCCTCTTCTACTGTGATAACGCCATGCTACCCTTAACTCTGTCTGTTTTACGGTTTCTTTGGTTTCTCTGATGTTAATATCTACGTCGCACTAACCAGCTTCACCGCATTTTACTGCTGCAGGGCACGGCCTCTCTGATTCGTGTGCTTGTGTTCGGCAATATCAGTAGCAGTGATAGGCTGTTGTGTTCGTGTAACTAAAACAACAGCCTCAGGTCAGCTGAGAAGAGAGAAATGTTGCTTGTTACAAACGCAGCCTCAATATAACAACTATTCACTCTTCCTTTCATCCATCCTTAACTCTCACTGCCAATCTTTTTCTTTCTCACTTTCCCCAGCAGGTACCTCACCCATTCTTACATTCTAACACCTTGTTCTTCACAATCACACCATCTTTTTTAAACTCCTGTCTGCACTGTTTTAACTGGCCATATCTTTGATGGACAGGGATTACATGGAGGTGCTAATGTGGGCTTCAGATAAGATCCATTTGCCAACATGTTGCAATTTCAATAGCATACTCTGACAAATGCTTGAGAAACTCATTTACTTACAGTAAATTCTAATTTAAGTCTGATAATGGTACTTTTAATCAGCTAAGTAAAGTTTTGGCGAAAGAAACATGGTGATTGGACCTTATTTGAGGATTATCTTTCCATACATTGCTCAGTAAAAAAAGACTAAATGGTGAAATTCCTTCAAACTCAATAATTACTCAACTGTTTCCACAGTATATTGATTAGTCCATGTTTATTTTGAAAATAAGATCTTCCTCTAATCTGAATATGATTCTATTATAACTTCTTTGGCTGGATTACACATGATACAGTGTCATCATCAAAAGGAATGGAAACCTCAAAATTGCTATGATTTTACTTCAGCTTCAATTTTTCTGTGGTTGTACTTAACATCTAGGGCGGTTTGTCTATATATATTTATCTTAAAAAAAAATCTATTTTTAAAATGCTGGTTTTTAACAATTGCAATAAATGTGTTGCACTGGGACTGATGAGCCTTAATC
This sequence comes from Chromis chromis, assembly GCA_900302755.1. Lineage (NCBI taxonomy): Eukaryota > Metazoa > Chordata > Actinopteri > Pomacentridae > Chromis > Chromis chromis. The sequence continues at coordinate 8,729 of OMNN01028208.1, read as the reverse complement.
ATCCTTTCTGTGGTAATGGGGCTATTGAGTTGGTAAGCACTGAGCCCTCAAATCCAGTAGGGTCTGTGGATGGCGCCACCAGTAGCCAGCCAGTCTCTCCCCCACCTACGCCCTCCTCCCACCTCCCCAGTGAGGAGCACTCAGAGCCAAGGTCCAGGAATTAGCCCCAGCACCCGTCCAGACAACAGATCAATGGGCCCGGTCCTGTATTGATAGGGCCACTTGGGCTCCAGAAGTGCCTGCTAATCCCTGCAGTTTATCAGCCACACTGGCTGCCTGTTGTCTGGTACAGTCCTCTGTCGAGCAGACAGGCTTATGTTTTTGGATACACACTCTCTCACCCACACACTTCCCTGTACACTGCGCACTTTCGCCCAAGCCACCACTCACACACACATTCCCACCTCTCTCATCATCCTGCCCTTTTCCCTTGAACATGGCGTCAATTGCATTACCTCGGGTGTTAGGACCGCAGCTATAGAGTTGCCTTGTTTGAGTCAGCCGTGGCTGGGTGGCTGTAACTATATCCAGTGTCCTGCTAAAGGGGCAGGAGGCTGGCTGGCTGGTAGACAGAAAGTCTGACCGGAGCGTGGACCATTGATTCTAATGGGCTTTTTAGGGGGCCTAATGATGGGAATCTGTTCACGCCTCGCTTGTCACGCCTAATTAAGCCAAAGCAACAATGAGTCCATTCACACTGGCTCAAGTTACCTCCCTCGCCCATCCTGTTAGAGCTAGTTTTGCTCACTTTAGCCTGGGTAACTTGACTGGCTCCTGGCTCATGCACAGATAGGAGGCTGGATGCTGTGGATCCATTTTGCCAGCTTCTTGTTATGCTATCACCTAATCGGCTTTGTATGTCTCTTGTTTTTCTACTGCTGTTTATGCACTCTCTGTCAAATAAGTTGCCTCTTTTGTCAGCTGCATGCATTTTCTCTTTGTTTCCATAAAGTAACAACTCAGCACTTGATTGTTTCACAACATTCAGCCCTGTCTTCCTTTAACCAATGGGAACCTTTTTGTTGGACTGATGCCAACAAGCTTTTAAGCCAATCCCAATGTTTCAGTACTAATTACTCACATTGAATGAATTGATTGGATATTCGGAGGAAGTTGCCCACTGTAGTTTTCAGTGAGTACAGACGCAAACACTCCCATTTGTATAAGTGTTGGTTCCAGCAGATCAACTAATTTGGACAGTGGTGACTGTACAAAATGAAACATGTTATTATCCATAATTTCCAGCTTACCGTAACATGTATTTATTTGTTTGTACGTGTGCGTAGGTCTCTAAGTATGAGGGTGCGTGTTTGTGAGTACGCAAGCATGCATTATGTTTGTGGCTCAACTCACCTGTAGGGTCAGATTGAGGAGCTTCCTGTCAGCCTCGGCGATGGCCATCTATCAGGTGTGTGATGAAGCTGACAGATAAATGGCATGCACAACCTTTTCTCTGCGGCCCTGTTTGTGTACACATGCTTTTAGCCAGCCACTTAGCTGCCAGAATTAGGTCTGTGAGGAGATAATTGCAGGGTGAACGTAGACAGCGGTTGGTGTGTATGTGTGTGACTCAAAAGATTCATAGACACCTTTTGTCAACCTTTACCTGGTGCTTTTGTCTCAGGGCGGATTGTCTCTGTACGGCTGCAGAGGGAGGAGAAAGGGAATACTTGTGTGTGTGCGAACATGTAGCGTAGTGTAGTATGTGGGCTGGACATTGCCTTTGCAGCGAGCACTGTTTGTTCGTTCTGACATGAATGCTGTCTAAAGCTGGGGAGTGTCTGTAAATATTGATCTCCTGTCTGTTACTGCATGAGGCACTCTGCCACAGACTAATTCACTCTCTAGCTTTTCTCTGTTCATCTCCCATTGTATTCTTCAGGTTGTTTGACATGGAGGAAACAGTTCAAATACGGCATGATGAGACATACAGTATGTGGAGTCTTATTGAAGATCTGAATGGGTTTTTTTTGCGAAAAGAAAAAGCAAGTTCCCATGTAACACTTATCTACTGAAATAATACTAAACTAATCCACCAGACTGTCTCAAATCTTCTCTAAATCACTCTTTTGTAAAACACTTCCAGCCTTCATGCTTATTTTACTAATGCATGAAATTATTTAGCCAGTTTTATAGATGAACTTGCCCAACTGGTTTGGATACAAAGAGCTGTCACTGAGTAGATTAATGAGAAATCTGATACAGTGATGCACATGACAGGATACTGTAGCACTTCAATATGAGCAAATAGTGCACAGTGTTTGTGTGTGTGTTGCACTGTTGGCACTGAGTGGTGTCATGCTTCTGCTGTATGTCATATGACCTTGCGCCAGTATTTCTCAAAAGCAGGTCTTGTGATTGGTAGAAAGTCAGAAACGACAGCCCTACTTAGGGGTTCTGACCGTGACTTCAACCCTCATCCTTCAGAGGCAGGATGAGGAAAGACTCATAGGAGAGAAATGAATGATTGCCAATAGCAGATACTAATTCATAAGACCCTGAGGCTATCATTAAACTTTTCAGTCAACAGCAGGCTGCGATTTAACAAGGGATGGTTTTTAGGTAAACACTAATGCAGAGCATGAAAGGAAAAGGGTGGAGTTCGTCTGTGTGTGAACACTGCCTGTGTTTGTCCCCAAATCTCTGCATGTATTGTCTGTTTGTGCATGGTTCTACTGTGCAGCATTTATCCATCCAAGATGAATTGAGTAAGATCTTTGCCAGTATGTGCTCACAAGAACGTGTGTGTGTGTTGGGGGGGGAGGACGGCCTCATCACAAAGTTCACGCGGCGCCTTAAACATGGCCCTAAGGTGCTGTGATCAGTTGGGGGCCTTGATGACTTTACTTCTGCTGTGTCTGGAGTATGTCCAACAGATGGTCCTGATAACACCACTTGTCTTTCGCCAAGTCTTGCACTGGGCTGTCTGGTTGGAGGCCTGGGGTAGCTGGATCGCGCCTAACATGACTGCTTGACATTGTAAATGTATAAATTCGTCTTCACTCGACCCATGAATCATGCAACAGCACGGTAGAGACAGAAACAGGCTGGAAAGGTAATCACTTTAGTTTAGAGTTGGAGAAGGGACTTACATGAAAATAAAAAGCTGTTTGGGCATTAAAGTCATTTATGTAATTTTACTTTATTTGACAAGCAGAATAATAATAATGCAACATAATCTTTTTAGAGCCGATATTAGCCATTTGACTCAATATGATCTTTGTACTGTATCATATTATTTACAGTGATTATTTAATATTTTACATTTTTATAGCGTCCAATTACAGGGGACCAGAGAGGCCTTCATCAACCATGAAACATGGAGGTGGGAATGTGCTGTTATTGGGCTGCATGAATACAAAATATGTAGGGAAGATGATATTTATAGATGACACTGTGAATGCAAGTTTCTTTACCCAAATGCTGAATAAAAATATGATCCTCGGGCAGCCGGATTTTCAACATGACTTGAATCTAACAGAGTTTTCAGTATTTTAAAACGCAGGGTAGAACAACAAAACCCCTCCAGCAAAGAGCAGCTAAATAGAATCATCTGTGAAGAACATCTTTCCACCATTTGTGAAAGACTGGTCTCATCCATGATTAGGCGGATCAAGTCTGTTGTAAAATAAATAAATAAATAAATAAAAGAATGGGATCCCATGAACTGAAGCTGTACTCGTGTTTGTTGCGCTGAAGTTGGACTTTGTAGCCTTAAGTGTAAGATGCACTTCAGCTTAAAAATAATCCAGTTATTGTGATTTTGGCACTTCTCTGTTGTTGCTGTGATTATCTTAGTAATTATTAAAGGATCTTGCCCAAACAAGTTCACAAAATTAATTAAAACAAAATCAGAAGCCATGTGGACTAGACAGTTTAATAATCCTGTGATTAAACAGCTTTAACAGCTTGCTAAATTTAGATAATTATGTCGAGACTATAAAATAGCAAGACGCACTATTAGAAAGTTTGATGCATGATGAAAGAACTTGTCATATCTGGATAGAGACAGACGAACGTTGTTTTTTTTTTATTTGCTTACAAAATCCCAATACTGTCACTTCAATTCATTACTTGGTTGTCACTCCAACGATTTTTTGAACCAAATCACCTCAGCCTGGTCATAATCTTCACACAGTAACAGACTGCGAATGACATCAATTTGCTTTCCCCTGCCATACATAAAATCAGTTGCACCATGGCAGAGCTTTTGGTAAGCCCCCGGGGATGCTGCAAACAAACTCTCTGAATGCTGCCTTTGAACGGCAACTCATAAAACAAAGCCATCTTTTTTCAGTTTCTCAACATCATGAGTCTTTTACAGGAAACACATTGAGCAACCCTGCTGAATTTCTGCTCTTTCACAATAGTCGCATTATTGCCAATGACTAAATAATCTGTTAAAAGCCTCGGAGAAGAGTTTACCTCCAAATCTATCCAGTAAGGGCAGTTTGGACCTCAGGCACTGCAGGGACAAATGATAGGATAAACCAAACTGACATAAACTCATACTAAGCTTGGAAAGTTGCTTCCATACCCGATGAATGAACTGATGCCCAGTAATGTGATTTTCTATTACCCAAAGATTTACTCCCTCTCTGGGTAGAACAACAAAGTTACTGTCTGTCTCTATGCGTGAGAAATTTCGAGATCAGCTGCTTTCTGCTAAAGGACACTAAGCACGCGAGACATGCAGTGACTCCTCATCCTTGAGATGCAATACACATATACATCCATCAGTGCCATGCCAAGACCCTATTCACTGCTGTCTCGGTCGAGCAAAATCAAAGATGGTGGCGCCTGGCCGACATGGTGAGCATGACATCTTGTCCTTGCGTGTTCCTCCTGACAGCCCCTGGTTCTTGTCACCCCAACGCCATCCTGCCTGCTTTCATAACCTGTTGGACCACACGGCATGTCACAGGCCGGGCCTCTTGGCGTGTCACGGGGCTGATCAACCCTGTGTGGCAGCTACCTGACGCCCTGTCTGGCACCTCACCTCCATCACTGTCATGCTCCTACATTCCAGCTTCTCGAGGCCCCATCGCAAGGATGATTTATAGTTTTAAAAAAGGGCAAAAACTGCAGCAATGCTTCAGAACTCTGGCCTCACTTTGTTTTTGTTTTTTTCTTCTGCACTGATGCACATCGAAATTATCGGCTTTCCTGAAATTATCCAAATTTCCCAAACTAACTCTGCCTTTTGTAATTTTGTTGTAAAATCATTCTCTGGCTTTTCGGCTACATGATAATTGTTGAGAATGGATGCTTTGCCGTTCAGCTCGAGGGTTAGAAAGCTTCTAAAACACCTTTGTGTTTTGCTGTGTTTGACAATCGGGGTCATCTTGATGGCTGACCTGTCTGTTGTTCGGGCTATGCTTGAGCAGCAAATATGTGTATTGAGGTGCACCATTCCAAGCCACCCGCAGACATTGAACAGGCTAGTGATGACAGATAAGTAGCGAGACGAGCCCTGACAGGTCACGGCTTCTATCGTGACGTGACACCTAATAAGCTGTGTTTTTCTCCCAGAACCACACATACAGACACACTCACAAGAGCGGGGCCCGAAGGCTCTCGAAATAATAAAAGAGAGGAGCAGTTTTCAGTGGCATGAGATGAAAAGGAGAGGGACGAGGGAGTAAGTGAAAGCACCTCCGAAAGTTTTGTTCCCTCGAGTCTCCATATTGCAATGCTTTGAGTGGGGTGGAAATAGTTTGGCTTCTCTCATTTTGTTTGCATGATCTTTTAAACAATCAGCCGCACTGACAGATAAATTCTATTTTGTCCGATTCCACCCTTTGATTTTGTGTTTACGTGCCCTCACTAAGTCTCATAAAAGACGGGAAGGAATAGGGAATATCAACAACTCTCTAAGTATCGTGTTAAAAAGCCCTGGATTATGATTTTGTTTATTTATGCTGGGTTTTTATTCATTCACAGTTTTCCCCCGGAGGCACATTTGAGTCTACAGAGATGGGGTGAGCAACTGGTCATGTCTCTGCGATGCTTCACATGATTGAGCCAGCGTGAATGGTGCTGTTTGTTGATGGGTGAGGAATAGGCTCTTTGTGGGATTTGGGGGATTTTTGAGAGGAGGGCACAAACTGTTCTGCCATAATTTTACAGTTTTGAGAGGCAGACTTGTGGTAATAATTGGTGAAGATGTTTTTATTAAAGTGACTAACCAAATAAAAATGAATTTGATGCTCTTTGTGGATTTGTTTATTGTGAAGGGGATAAGTGGTGCGCATGAGGTTCTTAACACCATAGTAAACGCCTCCAAAGTTGGTACTATAAACAGGCTTTAAGGACTATGAGGAATGAGAAATAATGATCTTGTATATTGTGAAAAAAATGTCTTTCTTCTGGCCTATATACTGTGATTGTTGACTAGCAAGTGAGAGCGCTTAAAATGTTTCCAGATTCAATTATTTGCAATAATTCAGCATTTTACCCCCTTTATGAAAATCCTTCCACATTCTTTCACTTCCCCTTGTCAGAAACATTTAAATTCTATGTCTACAGACAGCACTGTTACAATTCCCTCGTGGCAGCACTGATCGATGATTTCAGTTTTACTCTGTAACCTAAGACTGTTTTGCAGTCAGCAACATTACCTGCATCCTCGCCAGCCCTTTGAGTCCAGCTGGCACTTAGTCCACCTGACACAGGGGAGATGAATATGAAATGCCTCTTGCTTTGTTTCCCCTCACAGCTATTGTTGCGTCTGTGATTAGATTTGAGATTGAAGTGCCCGGTAAGCCAATATGTAGGTGTGGTGTAAGACAGCCACCCTTCAGAAAGCACCTTGGCATGATGCACAATTGATTGCTGTTGCAGTGTATAGCTCCTGGCATGTGCTGTCCATGGAGTCCCTGACTGGACTTTGCGAGGGTTTTAAATTTTCATTCTTAGCTCAATCATGCAAATACAAAACGTGATAAAATGCTATGGTTTCCAAAATGACAAATCTTTGCCCATCACAGATCAGTGAACTTCCCCAACTTAGTGATATCCAGCTTGCAGCATTGCCCTTTGCTGACACTGTATTGTCACCAGCCATAATAATAATGAGCTCAATCACAGTGGACAAGCTCTGTCCAGAAGCTACCAACTATCTACCCGTAGTCACCTTTTGCTACCCCCCTAACCCATGTAACTATAGCCATACCGACTCTCTTTAGCTTATCTGCCCCCAAAGAGACTGCTTCACTGGATGGGAACTGCATCTGTTAAAGCATGTAGCTGTCAGAGCAACTTAGCCACCAGCCTCTCAGACATGGCCCAGGGGGAGCTGTCCTTTCTGGGCCAGTGAAGCCCGATTTTGTTTTGGGGCCTCTGCTATGCTAGCACGTCTGTTGCTGGATGGAACGATGTGCTGGGTTGGTGTAAAAAGGCTAATTTTGACTTCTTTCAGCACAGATCACAATAAATTTCAGTCTAAGAGTGCCAGCTGTGTTTGAAATTCGATGGCGCCTGGATCTACAGATTGGCTTAAGGGCTGCCACTCTTGGCAGTGGTGAGATTGGTGCCAGTGCTGGTGTGTGTGTGTGTAGAAGGAGTGGGGTTTCTGTGGTTGGGTTGTGTTGATCATTTTGTGGTTCTCTAACTCCATGTTTTAAAGACACACAGGGGCCTTGGATTTCCAAGTGTTTTCAGCTGGAAATTTAACACTCCAACCCCTGTGTTCAGTGGCAGCAGTGAACTGTGATTAGATCTTTTACCTCTGTGCAGAGAAATTTACAGAGTTGTCGCTCTAATGTATATTTCCGTTCCATTTTTAAATGAATGATTTGTGTACAAGCTATTTTACCACATGCGTTTGAAGAGTGTAAAGCTTGGTTCTTTGGCTCTTTCCCAGTGGTTTTTTTTAAAGGGGGGGTATGAATAACAAAGATTTATTTTAGGAGAGAGGAAGAAAATGGCAAACAGACAGACAAAAGAATGACAGATATGTAAACAGACAGACAGTAAAAACACACAACCTGACCTACACACAGATTGACAGAAACAACATAAATAGCAATGCTTTTTGATGAAAATGTTCCGTACGTGCCTTTCCCTAAGCCTCCCTTCTCTCCAGCATCTCTCAGCTCCTTCAGGAACAGGTGTTAGCCAGCAGATATGGTGCACGGATTAGGACAAGTTTCTGAAAGATTGTCAGTGAAGGCTTAGATTTTCAGATTACACATATGGGCAGGGGCAGTAATAACACAGGAAATTCACACTTTAATCCGCATGAGGAAGCTCTACCAAGGGGATATACCAGGGGATATATGCATATTTTTCAAGATTTTCTGTTTGTGCCAGAGTATCAGTGAATAATGCCACCTAAGCTGTCGACCCGACTGAAAACAGCTTTTCACATAATCCCAGAGAAAGGTTCATAAACACAATAGACACAGGTACAGATGTACAATGGATTTAAGTTGCGAAACAATTCTATTTCTGACAACATCATCTATTTGTCATGGTTTACATTGCAATTGTACAATATTATACTCCTTATGCGGCACACTAATTGCAACTGTATGATTACAATAGTTAATGTAATAATGTCAGTTTAATTTATCCAATTGCTGCCTTGATGCCTCCAGCTCAAAACCAGTGTGTCTTATGAGAGGCTGCAGTTGAGGAGGGTCAATATCAACATATTACTGGGCTCTAACAGAGCCGCAGACAGTCACAATGAGACAGGATCAGCAAGTCAGCAGCACCTGCCGCTC
>OMNN01028207.1:0-13779 GCA_900302755.1 Chromis chromis | reverse complement strand
CTTTTTACTTTCCTTCCTTCATTCATTCTTACTTTCCTTCCTTTCTTCCTTCCTTCATTCTTACTTTCCTTCCTTCTTTTCTTTCTTCCTTTCTTTCTTTCCTTCCCTTCCCTCCCTTCTTCCTTCATTCTTACTTTCCTTCCTTTTTTCCTTCCTTCCTTCTTACTTTAATCCCTCCCTCCCTTCCTTCATTCTTACTTTCCTTCCTTCTTTTCTTTCTTCCTCTTTCCTTCCCTTCCCTTCCCTCCCTTCTTCCTTCATTCTTACTTTCCTTCCTTCTTTCATTCGTACTTTCCTTCCTTACGTCCCTTCCTTCATTCCTTCATTCTTCCTTCGTTTCTTCATTCCTTCCTTCCTTCCTTCCCTTCTTCGTGTCAAATCATGAATTCTGACACAAAATAACAAGCATCTGTTTTTAAATGCCTAAATAAATAAAAGTTTTTTTAGATTTTATAAATACACACACTGTCTTTGTCAAAGAGCTTCATATTTATTTCTAACTTGTATTGATCCTCTGCAGACGACTGAGTGATGCAGCAGCGGCTGATGCTGAGAGCAGCGTCACAGTTTGCACCAATAGCTCGTTGTCTGATGAGGGGACTCCGGTCACAGCGACTCCCCCGTCCAACGACCTTCCAATCACCACACAGGGTGAGAAGGGGGGGACTTACAGGATGGGACTAGTGCATCAGTTGAAATAGAAGTAAGTCATTGTTCATTATGTTTGTTCCTACAGATGCTGTTGATGCTCCTCTGCTGAGTGACCTGTCAGCCGACCTGCTGGGACTCGATGCCGAGTCGTGGAGTCTCGTAGTCAGTCCAGAGTTTTGTAGAAAACACGACAGACACACGGTCAAACGACAGGATGTTATTTATGGTAAGAGTCATCTTCCTTTCTTTCTTTCTTTCTTTCTTTCTTTCTTTCTTTCTTTCTTTCTTTCTTTCTTTCTTTCTTTCTTTCTTTCTTTCTTTCTTTCTGTCTTTCTGTCTGTCTGTCTGTCTGTCTGTCTGTCTGTCTGTCTGTCTGTCTGTCTGTCTGTCTGTCTGTCTGTCTGTCTGTCTGTCTGTCTGTCTGTCTGTCTGTCTGTCTTCCTTCCTTCAACAACATGACATGACTCATCATATCAGTTTCCATTTGTATGTATTTAATGTATATAAGCAGTTCGTATTTTACACACACTGTCATTATAAAGCAGATTCTACTGATTGAAATTAACCTCAGCAGTTTGAGCCAATGAATCAAACCAACGGGGGTTCTCAGACTTAGTACTCAGAAGTCTGCAACTGATTAATGTAATCCCTGATGTATTACGTCTCCGATCTTATCTCTTATCTCTAATCTTTGATTGGGCCAGCATGAAACGGAGGCAGACAGTTAATCTATATTTACTTCTGACTCAGACATAGTCTTACATCTGTACTAGTTGAAGAAACTGTTCATTCTGTATGTGTGATTTAGCAGCTGATAGCAAATGTTCTGGTGAAACATTATTGGGTAAATTCAACAGCAACAACAGCGAAACACTCCCTCCAGCAGTTAATGCAGCCATGACAACGATGTCAACAAGAGGGAATTAAACCTCATTAAAAGCAGATTCATGTGGGGACAGGATTGCTTTGAATCATCCTCATCGACATTGTATATTCAGTGTTACTAACAATTTATTGATCAATAGGAAATTTTATTTCAAAATAGAAAATGTTACCTTCATGACGTATTGTACTTATAACACGATGTATGACTGGCACTAAATTCTGGACTGGACTTTGAGAAGCCTTGCAAACACTTTCCACACTTCCTCATTTTTAACTGTCCCAAATAAATGTGCTTCTGTAGAACATGTATGGCCAATCTTACCCGTTGTGTGTGTTAAGATGTTAAAATACTACTGAATGTTGGCTGGAATACGCCTGCTGTCCACTGAGGTTTATTTTCAGCCTGAAGAAACCAACTAAACATCTCATCTGCACCTGTAAACACATACATTTCTAGCAGATATTTCACTGCCTATAATCCATCTTGGCTCCCCCCATGCAGAGCTGATGCAGACAGAGCTGCACCACATCCAAACCCTGACCGTCATGTCGGAGGTGTTCAGGAGAGGCATGCTGGAGGAGCTGCAGCTGGACTGGGACTGCGTCGCTCGGATCTTCCCTTGCTTGGATCCCCTGCTGCTCTTCCACAGGAACCTCTTCAGAGCGCTGCAGGAACGCCGACAGGCCGCAACCCAGATTGAGAATTCACAAAATTACCTCATTCATCAGATTGGAGACATACTGCTTCAGCAGGTTGGTGAAGGTGGTTTCCTTCACATACATACACACAAGTACACATCTGTACTCAGCATCTGATGGTTTCTCTCAGTTCTCAGATGAAAACGCCGAGAAGATGAAGCAGGTGTACGGAGAATTCTGCAGTCACCACATCGAGGCAGTCAACGTCTTCAAGGAGCTGAAACAACAGAACAAAAAATTCCAAAATTTTGTCAGAGTAAGCTCCTGTTTCCAGACCTCCCAGAGTTTTATAGCAAAATGTCTCAATTGAGCAGCTCATGTTCTCATTTTTATTTTTTTCTCTGCTCACAGCAACAGAGCAATAACTCTCTGGTCAGACGAAGAGGAGTCCCAGAATTCATCCTGCTGGTCACTCAGCGCATCACCAAGTATCCAGTGCTGCTGGAAAGAATATTACAGTACACTCAGGGTAAGGCGGCTCCACTGCGTCTTAAACAAAATGGCAAACGCCACTCTTGGGCTTGTTACATATTCTGTGGAAAACATATATTTTGAGATTTTACATAGCAAATGTTTGGTGTGAAATTTCTAACATGATCCTAATACTACAAATATGCAATTTGGATCATTAGTGGCATGATAACTTAATTATGTTTTGCATATTCAGAGAAAAGTTTCAGTGTTGCATTCTATTTTTTTTGTGGTTCATTGAAGATGTTGCTGTTTTTGAGTCAATTAGAAGTTAATGGATGTATAAATTTTCTATATAAACAGATAGCTGGCATGTCTTAACCCAATCAATGGATAAAGAGACTAAATATTGTTTTTACACTTAGGGGGACATAATTAAAAGACTGTATAGATAGTGGATGATTTTATGACCTTTCTGCTACTTCTGTTACACTAATCTGCTGTTTCTGCCCACAGAGGGAAGTCAGGAACACTCTGACTTGTCAAGTGCTTTGGCTCAGATACGTGACGTGATCGCAGCCGTGGACTTGACTGTAAATAAGTATGAGAGGTGTCAGGAGCTGCAGGAAGTTCTGGCCCGGCTGGAGAACAAGAGCTTCGCCAAGCTCAAGAACGGCAAGATGTTTCGCAAACAGGACCTGCACAGCAAACACAGGGTTCTACAGCACAAGGGGTTGGTCTACTGGAAGACTGCCACGGGGCGTCTGAAAGGTGTGCATGAGATCATTTGTGCCATTAGGTTTTTGTTTTTTTTTTAACTTTGAGACAACCAGTCGACATGTGTCCACTTCTCTCTTTTTAGATACTTTGGCTCTTCTGCTCACTGACGTCCTGGTTTTCCTGCAAGAGAAGGACCAGCGCTTCGTGTTTGCTGCTGTGGTAAGCATCAACCCAAACAATTCTTTGAAATCCGGCAGGCAATCCGTTCCTCTCCATCCTTTAACCCATTTCTGTGGGTTTACTTCTTCAGGACCAGAAGCCCCCAGTAATCCCTCTGCAGAAGCTCATCGTCAGGGAAGTAGCCAATGAGGAGAGAGGGATGTTCCTTATCTCTGCGTCCTCGGTGGGGCCAGAGATGTACGAAGTTCACACGACCACCAGGGAGGAGAGGAATGCATGGATGAGACACATCCGCCAAGCTGTAGAGAGGTGAGCACATGTGGTTCAAGTCAAGTCCACGGTGTTTGTCCTGCTTAGAGTCTTTGTGCGCCTGGTTAATGTGTGTAAATGTTTGTGTCAGTCATTACCTAACCTACTGGTCTACATGGCAGCTGTCCTGAGGAAGAGGAAGAGGAAGAGCGAGCTGCTGAAACAGAGGAAGCCAGGCAAGCTGCAGAGGTGAGAGTTCAGAAGATCACCAAGTTCCAAGGTAAGAAAATAAACTATGGGTGTACAAAAATTCTCTATTGCGTGTCTGTTGAGCATTTATTGATGTTATGGAGAGCTTGTGTAGTTATAAAACACTCAGAAATACACCATAAGCAATAATAAATCCTCATCTTGGTGTTTGTTTTGTGTAGAGACACTGTTGGGTCAGGACCAGCGGATCTGCAACAGCCTGGAGGAGAAGCTGCAGCTTTATGCTGAGCTGACAGAGTTAACCCTCCATTCACCAGAACCTGCACCACATCGCCACCTGCTGGTACAGCCTGCACAGTACACCGACAGTGAGGCGCCACGACAGGCCTCCTCGCTGCTCACAGCTGCACTCAGAGAAGGTAAGAAAAGTTATGCGTGGCTGCAGATTTCACTAATAAAGATACATGATTACGACTAGGGACTAACCTGCATGAAACCCTTCCGGTGGGGGAAAATCTACTGTGGTGGGTAACCAAATTTAAGTCTGTACCTGGGAAAAATGATTTTAAAACTTAATCTAAAATGAAATACTTTAATGCACAATGATAAAAGGATGGCTATAAGCAACTTTTTAAAACTTCCATACATTTAATTTCTCTCAAACTAACTGAATCCATCATTATAGTAGGTTAACAAAGGGGGTTTATGCTTGTTTTGGCTCATCAGATGTCTTTTCAGGACTGTGTTGTGGATTTCATGGTATTGACAACTCTCTGTTTTGGTGTTTTTCAGGGTGTTCAGATCTTTAAATGCAGCTTTGTCAGTAGAAGTGAATAGAGTTAAACATTTATTTTAATTAGAATTGTGTATCAGACTTACAAACATCTATAAAATGGCTAGTTTACAAACAAGCCTGCACACAGTCTTGTAGGGAAAAAAAAACTAAAGTTGCAACTAAATATTTGAATGAAAGTATAGTACGCTGTGGATGTACGGTAGTATGATCATAAGTTTTGACACATATTTGTCTTTCCTGCAGCGGAGAACCTGATCACCATCCTTCAGGTTCGCGATGGCCTTTCTGTTCAAAACCAGAACTCTCCTGTCCGAGGACCAGAGTGCTGCAGCTACAACAGCCACGGCAGCAGCATCCATGAGTCTCCCTCTGAACGTGAGTCACAGATATAAGCAGCACTTATAAATGACATTTTGTAAAGTTTGTCTTTGACCCTTAAGGATGTGGGCGAACCACATTTCATAATATGTGCAAGCCCTGACATTTACCACATACTTTCTTCTTTCCATGCCCCCACAGCGGATTATCTGAGCACGCTCAGTATGAGCTCCACCTCTCTGGGGTCAGACAGCGAGTTAACAGGGCTGGACAACGTGCTGTGGAGCTCAGCCGTGGAGCTGAGAAAAGGCGACACCAAAGGGACACTCATCAAGGTTCAACCACTTTTTGAGCAATGTTTGTTAATGGAAAAACACATGCTACTGTTCCACTGTATTAACACAATGTTCTATAGGTGGCAGAGAGTGTGCAGAGCCTGACTCAGCTTCTCTACAGTCTGCAGGTGAGAACAACCCACATCTCCAATAGCTTAGGTCAAATCTGGATAGAAAGGACAGAGTTAACATTGAGTACTGGACACATTGTTTGGACATGCATTATACAAATAAAGAGCACACTGTAATATTGATAGCAGCCATATGACTGTCTGCCATGGAAAACTCCCCTATTATCTTTAACTCTCTAAAAATAATGGAATATTTCTAGGTTTTTGTTACCTCAAATAGAATGAAATCAACCCTAATTTAACCTAAATTTATATCTGATAAGGAATTCCAGAGGATATGCATTCAGTAGACTGAATTCAGAATTCAGAATGCTATAAAATTCAAACCAGGAAGGACTGGATACTGTGACTCAAATGTCAAACACTTACATTTCTGCATTCTGGTGAATCTTTATGCACCAGCTTGTTCCTTTTCCATATATTTTATGGTGGAAATGTCTTCATATGTGTAAAAAAAAAAAAAAAAAATTAAATTCAGGAACCAGTTGACAATTCAACATGTCATTGAATCTAATGCAGTAAAGCATTCTGTCCTGCTTTCAAATAATTAACTCCTGTAGACCAGCTTTTCTCATTTAATATTATGCCTATTGAGTCAACGTACATGTTGGCAAGATTCACTCTTCTGTAATCTTTTGGATCTTGTTTCGACAAGTGACATCCTAAAACGTGCATGTGGCACCTCTTCACAATAATTATAAATCAATTCAGTTTAATGCATTTATACATTCCGGGCCTTGAATAGCTCATGCATGTTTTTAGCAAGTTTTCTGCTCATGTTCAAACATTTCTAGATGTTTAGGACATATTGCACATATATGTGTTTGAGCTGTACCTGTCAGGGATTTTTATTGCAATGAGTGAATGTTATATGAGTTTTTTTCTAAATAAAAGTCCTCTGCCTCTTTCTTGTTTTTATTTGGGAGGACAAATCCATACCTAATAAATATTGAGGCGGATATATCCTCTGCGTTCCTCCTGAAATTTTCAACTATGATGTCAGTGCATATGTCACAGGTAGTAGCTTGATCAAGTGTCTTCTCATGTTTGCAGGCAGCTGTGACGCTCCAGGACAGCTGCTATGAAGTCCACAAACTCCTTCTCCAGGAGGGAGAACGACCTCAGCTCCGAACCATCACGTCTCTCCAAAGCAGCCTGGTATGAACCACATATTACTAATATTAAGATAAGATAAGATAAGATCTTTTTGGAATAATGACAACAAATGTTAAACTGGTGTCTGTTGTCAACCAGGAACAGGAGAAGCAGAGGAGTATTGAGAAGAAGAAAGAAGAAGTTGAAAAGAAGGGCTTAGAGAGGAAGAAGGAGGAAGTGGATGAGGTGCAGAAACTCCATGTGAAGTTGAAGCAAGAGCAGCTACGTTGGGACAAAGAGTGTTTAGCCAGAGAGAAACAACAGGTGACCTTCCTGCTGATGCTCTTTAAATGTGCTCCCATTTTTCCATAACTTGTCCTTCCAGTCTGTTTTTATTCCATGGCAGTTTGGTGTGACACAATTTTTTTTTTAACTTGTGTTGATTAGCGGTGATTATGTCATGTTTCAATCATATCTTAATAATTCATCATTTCATTTATGATTTCCATACTTTATGTGCATTTTAGCCATTAGAATAAATATTAAAAGTAGTCATAATGTTAGTGATATTAAGTTCTAATGTCTGGGTGCCTTAAAGAACTTGAACTTGAACTGAATGTTCTAGTGTGAAAAAAAAAACAAGCTGTAGTTTTCAGAAACTAAAGAGGAAAACAAAGTCTTCCTCCTTCACCTCTGCTCCCATTATCAGGTCAGGCTGACCTTGGTTCACTGCAGGGATATCCTCTTTTGCTGAGGAAAAACAAGAAAAAACTGTTGTTAATTATTTCACGTGTATTTAAGCTGATTACTAGAGAATAGAAACAGTCAAAGTAGGATGTAGGATGCCACAAATTAGCAAAACCTGCCAGCTTACCCTCATGATCAGATGTTTTCACATAGCTGTTGATACCATCAGTACGTCATGTCTGGTAAAGTTCAGATGTTATTTTGTGGTTAAGTGTTTTTACTTCCTTTTACTTTCGAATTCAAGTGTTTGTACATCTGCCTGTTCTCATCAGCCTCAGTTTATTGTGTTGTTTTTGCTTGTGCCTACATTTAAGTGCAAAAGCAGGAGTAATGCACATCATAAAGATTTTAATATATACACCTAAATATATAACAGATCACTAAAGCATGTTAAAAAAAAAATTAAACATGGAAATCTAAATCCCAGTTTGCATATTATTTGCACATTTCTAAAGCTTTTAATTCCAATCACTTCACAGAAGGTGATTTTACTGTAACCCCAGGACAAAAGATAACCAGTGTCCTAAGTCTCTGATGAGCATAAGCTTTGTATTCCTACAGGGTGAGCAGGAGAGTGAGCTGGAGCAGCGAGAGCAGCAATGTCTCCTAGAGGCTGAACGGCTGCGATGTGAGCGTGAGGAGCTCGAGGCTCAGCTGCTGGAGTATCAGCAGAACCTGGACAGACTGAGGGAGGGCCAGAGGAGCGTGGAGAGGGAGAAGGAGAGGATCGAAGCCCAACAGAGGCTCCTCCAAAGCTGGAGACACAACCGCCAGAGTAGCCTGCCTGTTACGATACCACTGGATGGATACAAGGTGAGAGGAAGGTGATACTGTATTATAGCAGGGGATATTAAAGTGCAGAAAGATGAAAGGAGTGGTGTGCAGTTGAAAATGTGTATCAGGATCCAAATAATCAAAAATTAAAAGAGTAATTTCATCTCAGTTTATCACATTTTGAGAACAAGCTTGAATATATCTGATTTGCCTAAACTTTTTATATCATAAAATATGGATAGCTATAAAGTTATTAGTAAAACTTCAGCTTGATATATAAAGCACTTTGTGAGATTCAGAGATGGTTGAGCAGAAGGCCCCTGATGATTTGAGATGGAATGACCCAAAAAACAAAACACTAAACCCTGCTAAACAAACCATATCACATCTGCTTTTCTGCTGTTGTTTCAAAGCCCCAGGTGTCCAGCCACAGCCGCTCAGGCAGCCTGGATGGTAACTGCTCGGTGTACGAGAATGAGGCGGCTTTTCTCGCCTCCCTCCAACAGAACCACCTCCACCAGCCCGCCACCAACAACCAGCATCTGCTCTCCATGCAGAGGAAGAACCACGACGGGCCTCTGCACGGCTCCAGCTACACCGCTAACCTCGGCCTCAGCGCCAGCCTCTACAACAGCCTCAACACCCTGCTGAGCCAAACGCACAGCAAACAGGCTCTGGATGGTCTGACGTACCCGAGTTACAACCATGGCTGTCCTCGACCTCTGAATGACTCCATCCAGCCGTTCAGCGGCAGGGTCACTGCACAGACACAGAGGACCAACAACAGTAAGACTACTTACTATACAGTGCATGGGGTCATCTAAAACCGTAGAAACCACAGTGGGATTTTGCGTATGTATGAGGGTTCTTCAGAAAGTTCTTGGCCTCAGCAAAAACACGTCACAGGAGAATATAGTCAATATAGTCTCCTTTAACTTCAATGCACTTGGTCCACCAATGTTTCATTTCAGACAAACACAAGGTGCTTTGATAAGAAGGATGAGCGCTCAGTGAAGGAACCCACTCCACTACGCCCTCTACTGATGAGTTTAGTAGCCTACCATATTGCTCCACATGTCCCCCACAGCCAAAGATAGATAGGTCAAATGGGCAGCACTAGCCCAGCATATCATGGAGGTTAACAAGTGAGCACCTCCCTTCACTGATTTTTTGTTAAGTTCGGCCCTCAACACCTCAGAGAGGTGGCGTCCCAGAGCCACCTCCCTCCATGCCACCTCCAACCACCTCCACTAGCAGAACACCCCAATTTAACGGCACAACCTGTACAGTATTGTCACGTTCAACGGTCCCAGGCTCCGTACATGCGAGCTCCAGGTAGTGACAACACTGATACTGTCTACCCTCTTTTGGCTCCCAACTGACATTACTTCTCCTCATCCAGATCCACTGACCGTCTTTCACAGATTCACTTCCAATTCTCCTAGTAATGAGATAATTGATTGTGCTACAAACCCTACTTCTACTGGACAAACCCTAACTTTCCAACCTCGCTGTCCTGTTTCTGCGGCCAACTCTGCGTATCTAAGCTTTTTCCTTCCATTCACCTCCTCCACTAAGTCCTCCCAGTTAGTTCTAAGTCATAAACTTTCCGCTGACTGATGGACCATAGCACTATGCAAGGCCTCAGGTTAGTGCAAACTATCTCCTGTGGCACTACAAGTTTTCCTCCCAAGTCTACCTGCAATCATTAGCACCCTTTAGATGGCTTGACTGCCTATTGACAAACCTACCTTCCTTGGATTTCAGACAAACTGAATGGCTGCACTCCTTCCCTGATTGCACCCTGATATCACCTGTTGTCTCCTACTTTCAATCCCTGCTGCTAAGCTCTTCAACACCTGGTTATGTCGCCACGTATAATGACCGAAATTTTGTACATACACTAAAACATGACCAGAACACGATCTTTGACTTAATAGATTGTGTTGTTCTCCTTCCAGCAGACTTCAACCCACTGCTGGACCGACAGTCTCCAGATCCCTGGAGGTCGGAGGTCACAGGTCACGGACTTTACGAGGACGACTACTCCTCCTCTCCCTCTCTTACCCCTCTCCTCCCCCCACAGGCCTACCTCTCCCTGGAAGGACAGAATGGGGAGGAGGGAGGCGAGGAGAACATTGTTTACCTCTGAGGATCGTGACAGAGAAATGCAAGCTGCCTAATGTATAACTGGACAAACAATAATATATCATGTGTATGTGTGCATTTGTTTCCATCTAAATGTGATGGATTTAAGTTCTTTAAAAAAACAAAAACCTGAATAATCAGAAGGCTTGTGGGTAGTTGCAGGGAGAAGGTATAAACAGATACACTATGTGCCTTTAGCAGTGCATGTGCTGAACTAATCTTTCTCCTCCAGTGTGATCAAACCATTGTGCCTTTTTGCAGATCAGCTTTTATACTTGTACTGCCCATGTTTTTACTTCTACTATGATTTTTTTTTAAAGCTATCTGTTGCACTTGTTTGATGACAGAGGTACCTTTGTGCTCCAAACACTAAATCACCAGGAAATCAGGACAGAAGTATTGACATAGTTTTCCCATCAGCACTTAAACATGAAAATATATGAGAAGCCAATAGAGCCCCAAACTATGTATAGAGTGCTATTGAACTTTAATAATATTTATAAGGGATTGTGAGCATCTACAAGACATAAAAATATACTGACCTTATTGTATAAATACTAAATATATGTATAGTTTTCTGGAAATGCTACCTATGCACAATATGTTGGAGGAGAATCTTAAACTTTGTTATTATTTTTCTCACTTAAGTGCCAAAAATCTTGCTATCTGATACTGTAATTGATTTCTGTAAAGAGTGGGTGTATTTTTTTCAGTTCATTGCTTATTCTGATAATTTATTGCGTATAAATTGCTTCATGCACTGTAAACAGTAATAATATTTTTGTTTTAATATGTGTTGTCTTGTAATCTCTATAATCAGAACTGTGATGTGCCATATTAATATTGTGTATATAAAACTGTTGTGGCAAACATCTGTTGTCAGTGTATTTTGCCCTGTGTAAAACCCAACACAGTGACTTTAGCTTGGTATTTACACACCTCCCACAAGTTCCGATGTTGTATTACGCAATACTCTTACTGTAGGCTGCTTTTTAACGTTGACTCATGTGGCTTTCAGTTAGTAGGCGCAATGAAACGCTGGTGTCTCACTCTTGTTTGACCTCGGATACTTTTCAGCTAAGAGGATGAAAAGTGTCAGAATATCCTTCATTAACTTGCTTTTGTTGCAACTAATATTTTCTGTGGATTACAGCGAATGCAATGTTGATGCTGGTAAGTTGGATCAACTTAAGATCTCTCGAGTCATTTGAAAGCTCCTCATGTTTCGTCCTGTAACTTTGCATGCATTGTGTTCTGTTGTGTGTCAATTTGGCAATCAGCAAAACCAAGCATCAGACATCTGAAGGCTATCAGGGACACTCAAAGTCTTGTGGTTAGCTGGCTGGTAAACCGCAGTGGTTCAGTGAGTGAAGTTTATGAGATCCAGATCGGTCGCACTGAAAAGCAAACCATTGTTTATAATGTGAGTATTTCAGAGTTTGTTTTCTGGATTATATGTTAGTTTAAAACATAGTTACAGGTCTATAATTTTATGGTACTGATAATCCTGATTTTAACATAATATCATAATTATTACAAAGTCTAATGGAATCCATGTATGATATATCTTGATTTTGTGAATTTAGAAAAATGTGACTGTATCCTCTGGAGATCCACGTGAATACACGTGGACGTGGATCTCTGATCTGCCTCTGGAGTGTGTGGATCACTCAGTCAGAATACGAAATTTGTATAATCTGTCCGTCCCAAGTCCTTGGAGCAACTGGACAATCAACGATGGTGAGATGATATTCTGTTACTTAATTATCATATGTAAAAAGCAACTTCTTTATAGTACTGTTTCACTGAGATGGTGATTCTATTCAGTTTTACTTACATAGCACCAATTTACAACATGAGTTATCTTTGGGCATTTCACAGATACTTCAGTGTGAGTGTTTTTATAGAGAGAAACCAAACAGATCCAGAGATTCTCTTTGAGCAAGAACTTGGAGACAATGGGGGAAAAAAATGTCCCTTTTAACATAAGAAATCCCTTTTTTTAAGATTACTTTTTGGCCTTTTCATGCCTTTATTAGAGAGGACAGGACAGTGGATAGAGTCAGAAACGGGAGAGAGTGGGGAAGGACATGCAGTAAATGGCCGAGGTCAGACTCGAACCCGGCACAACCGCTACGCCCCTGCACGTGGGTCACGCGACATAACCGCTAGGCTATTGGGGCGCCCCAAGAAATCCCTTTTAACAGGAAAAAAAATCTCTGGCAGAACCAGGCTCAGGGAGGGCAGCTGTCTGCATCAACTGGTTGGGGTGAGGGTAAAGGGGAGAAAGAAACAGGATAGCAGAGAGAAACAGACATACAACAAACAAGCGAAAAGTAAACAGTGGGGATGTTGTTGGACCCATTAACTTTAGATCAGAAACATACAATTCTGGAGTCAGAAATACCTGCAGAGACGACAAAACTCAAAGTACGGGTGCTGAGCGAGGACAATGGGCCCATGTTCTGCTCTATTGCCCCAACAAGAATCAAAAGCATAACCTTTAGGAACAACTAATACTCTCTTATGAGCACGGAAGCCAAGTGCTATCCAAAACACAATCATTAACGCTTTGTGATAACATCAAATAAGTACTAGTTTCTGGGTTTTTTTTAGAGAGAGTGAGTCCCCACCTCTCTTCCCCTTCACCACTCTTTATATCACTCTTTCTAAACTGTTGCAGTGTGGGTTGCAGTCATTGCAAATGTCTGTTGCAACACACCTCCTACTCTGAGATGGAAAAAGTTTTAATTGTTTATCATTTTTAGCAGCATTGTTCAGCAACGCTCTTTACTCGATCTCTTAATGTTATATTAAGAGGTGGTGTGAGGTCATTTATAAAGGCCTGATAACATACCATTGATATATCTTCCTCTCCTTGTATGCGAAGCTGGCTAGATCCTCATCAGACTGCACTATAACTTTGTGTCTTTTAGGAGTCAAGGTGACGGGCAAGACCGAGATATTTCCCACCCAGCTGGTGCTGAGGGAGGGCAGCAACCCTAAGTTCTGCTGTGTTCCCCCAGAAGGAGTCAATATCACGGGCATGACCTTCAGTGGAGTCCAATACACTCTTGAGAGCATTGGAGACGGAGTTCAGGCAATTACTGTAAAAAACCTGACTATCCCAAATGGGCTCTTTAAATTTGTATCAATCGTATGCAGTGACACAACAGGCGAACTCTCTTATACCTCCAACTACGTCAGTTGTGAGTTTTAATTATTGTTATGTTTATATTCTTGGTATTCTTTATTATTTTGATGCAGAACCTGTACATGTGTGTAAGTATGTGTGCATTTGTGTGTGTGTGTGTGTGTGTGTGTGTGTGTGTGTGTGTGTGTGTGTGTGTGTGTGTGTGTGTGTGTGTGTGTGTGTGTGTGTGTGTTGGAGAGAGAGAGAGAGAATCACTGTACTTTACATGTATTTATG
>OMNN01028206.1:0-24294 GCA_900302755.1 Chromis chromis | reverse complement strand
AAACCACCACTATCACTGCAGGTCACAGACAGGGCCTCCCCTCAGGTTACGCTCACACACACACACACACACACACATACTCACAACCCAAAGGAAAGTACAAAGAATGGGGGTGTGCGCTCTTTTGATTGTTCAGAGGCATAGAAATTGTCTCTCTCTCTGTCTCTCCCTCTCTTTCTATCCTACCCCCCTCTCACAGTGCCTATTTCTGCTCATTACCCACCACATTTGCATGCAGGCTGCCAAAGAGCAGGCAACTATGGGGAGGGAAATAAAATAAAAGGATTAGAACAATGGTAATCACTGGTGCTACGTGTGTGTTTAAGTGTGTGTATATGCATGCATATATGCAAGTTTGACAGAAAGTGAGGTACGGGAAAAGCATCCGGTATGAATACATCTTCATTTTAAAGAGCAAAAAAAAACAAAAAAAACATGCAGGTGTAATTAAAATCCAGGGTCATCTTTTCTTTTTTGTGCCAAAATAGCTGTAACTTGCATTATTTTATCCAGCTCAAATTTTGTTACTTTGATTTCACAGTTTTAAGTCTGAAAACTAAAACAAAGTGGAAACACATGTGAATGATTAACATGTGTACGTAACCTTTCAATCTATGGCTGAAGTAAAAGTGCGGAAAAAAGTTTACAGTTTGAACCAAGTATAATTAGGGTAGAATTGCGTTTGAGCTTCCTAGCACTATACTAGGAAAGTGGAATAAGTTATAATAATTTCCCAACTTTTCAGCATGTCCTTCGGGTCTTTACCTTCCAGAGTTGCCAGATAATGCCCTCTGGGTAGAGAGGTTCCATAACTGACATGAGCTCAAGCATGCAGACAAGACCTAATAGCGCTGGGCCATATCAGCAGAGCTGGAGGGATGGTAAGGACTGGCCATATTGCAGCCCAGGGTAAGACCTGCAGGAAAGACTCTTTCAGAACAGGGAAGGTCGATGAAAGACCCCCATGAGCCACAGAATGGATTATGTCTCCTTCCCTCTCAGCGCACTGATAACCACATCAGCTTCAAGGACCCCTCAGGGCCAGTGCAGGTGAGGCTAGCTATCTCTCTCACTTACAATCATGAATCCTTGATGCATTAACTGTGTTTCAGATGCATGTGAATGTAGAGTGGTCGGCACTAAAAGGAACAGATGGGGATAAAGGATGGAATGTGTTCGTGTGGAGGAAGTGGAAACGGGAGACCAATCAGCAGAAGCACAACAAAGCTAGGGAATGCTAACCTTTGAAGGACTAGCAGTTTGAAAGAGGAGGGTGAGTGGGGATCTGTGATAATAGCACACACTTGATCACACCATTACCTCGAATTAGAGATAATTAGCCTCGGTAAACTGGGCACGAAACACGCCTATGATGTTGGGCCCAGAAGGCATGCTGTGGTACCTTTTACAGCCCGGTGGTTGATTTTGGGCACACACAACTGCTGCTCACAGCACGGCGAGGAAGCGATAAAGAGAGTGGGCCCGACTGGCTGGTAGCAAACTGGGAGTAATTATCAAAGAGAGCTTATAATCAAACATCTGAATCGCAAACACGGACTATAAAACCCCTTTGGCATACATCCAGGAGTCGTTTTATCCAATTAGGTAAATGGCTGTAATGTGGGGGACTGGGCTGAGGGGAGGGGTCTGAGGCAATAAATGAATGGAGATCCACAATCATACATTGCAGGGGATATTTGTCAATATTTTCTGGTCTTTCAGTCATTATCCCATTGTTTCCTGTTGAAATAGCCCGAGAATCACGCAATGGAAAAACCTGTTTGTTGGGTGCAAATTGTAGTCACTTCACATTTGGCTGCTGCACTGTTGGACAACAACAATAGCTTTTGGCAGTGTTTTCCCATTCCAATTAGCATTCACTGTATGTGTATTTAATTACCAAATGCTACAATAGACAAAAAAAGTAAATGTGTAGTTTGTTTTATAAGCATGGCTTTGCACAAAACACCTGGTCAAGACCTGCTAACGAGAGAGCAGATGCTGGATAATCCCAGTAGCCACATGATCCATGGCCAAATTTAGCCTCCTTAAACACTGTATGTACATACAAATCACCATCAACCATAAAGCAGCTGAGTAAAGCCTGCAAGATAAACCTGTGGATTCAACTCCCCTTTTAATAAGTCCTGGTGGTTTTGATGTACCACAACCCTTGTCACTCCCTTTAAAGATCAGTATTTAAACACTGATTGCGACAGCTCTCAGTTTAAAGAGCTCTTGCCTCACTTACCTCGCTCTATGCGAGTTAATTGGGAGCAGGATTGTTCAGTGGTGATGAAATCCAGATACAACCCAGTGTATGTGCAACAACTCCCTACCTCTACCACACCAGAGAGGAATGTACCAGGCAGGGTAAATAGGGGAAAGATGCTAAACCTGTGGACTTCGAAGCTCCTAAAACCTGAAAGTCACATTCCACATCGTCCTGACACCTCATAGGCCCACTGAACGATGTGGAGTTCCCTTTTTGTGAGTGACAAGCTTTGCACTGTGGGCTGTTGCCATGCACTTGTTAACCCTGCTCCTCGTCCCTTCTGCCATTCAAGGCACGGCTCACACTACACCAATACTATGTTAAGAGTTATGCAAATAGCAATTTCAGACACCACAAGCAAGAGCAGGATATTTATGGAGAAGCTTTAGAGTCGCGCAGAAAAACATGTGCAGTTAACTGACTGACAGCATGAAACCAGTCTGAGTGGGCAGTGCAAGTGTGGGGAACTATGGCATTACAGACCCATTTTGACAATATAAAAGCGCAGTTTTAGAATAAGATATTCACCAATTAAAGGCATATTTCTACATTTTGGGAAATTTTCCTTTTTCCTGTTGTACCGCAAGATCATTTTGCATTCAGCTCTGTGACTTACTTTGCCTTTAGCACAAAGACTGCAAGTAGATCAAGTAAATCTATTATTTTTAGCATTCCCTCTCGGCTCAGTACTTCACTTTACTTATTCCACTGAAGATTTTGTTCTTGTGTTTTTGTTGCGTTTACACGAGGCTCGTTGTTTTTACTTCCGATTTCAGTTTAAAAAGTCCTATTAGTATTACCCAGACAGACACAGAATACACCAAAGCATCAAATCAATCAAGTGGGGAAAAAAAGAAAAGAAAAATGACTCAGAAATAAACACGATACTGACAGGTTTCTGTTAAAAATAACAGAATTGTTTTTATTGATCATCTCAAGTATTCATATGTAACCACTAACCTGAGGGATAAAAATAGATTGAGAAGCATTCTGCTAAAGATCAGTGAGCGAACCCAGATGTGTCTGTTGTTGTATCACTGCATTTTTTAAGCGTGCAAAAGCGTGTTTTCATACATGTGTCTATGCATGTGTGTGTGTGTGTCAGAAGGCTCGCATGCAGGCAGACACCGCCTCCTCCAGATGCAAACACCTCTGCTGCGCTCAGCCTCCAACTCCTCCGCTAATAAACTCCAATATTAGTTACAGCCTCTAAACTCAGGAATGTGGCACTTTAACTCTTTCCTGCCTGTACAGGCTGCACTCGGCAGCCCTCCCAGCCCAGGGCCCACCAGCAGACTCACTCAAGCATGAGATGCTGGCTGTGCGTGCATGTACGGGGCATGTCCTACATGAGCAGACATATACGCGGCTGCTTGATAGTGAGGTGGCCTCTATCCCCGCGGGGCCTGAACAGGCAAACACAGGAGCAACAAGGAGGGTGTTTCCTGTAAACACCTTAGTGTTACTGTGCAGGTGTCTTCCAGGAGGCAGACCGACACAAGCTTTTGTGTGCGTACAGGTGCGAGTCAGACAATGTATGCATTCTTCTGTTTGTGTTCCGTGAAAGAGCGGTGGCATGTTGTCAGGAAAATAACGCTTTGTTGTACATTATATTCGTTTGAATCTATGACTGACAACAAAGTCGGAAAAAGTCTTTGTCAAAGTAATTCCATTTCAAGTAGAATATTTCTTTTTAATCAACTGTTTTCCTGGCTCTACTGTACTGTAAGGCTTTTATTACATATACAGCAACACCCCATGTCTTCTGGTCTTACATTAAGTAGTTTGTGGTCAACCAATCACATCATTTTTCTCTGAGCTACATCATTTTGTCAGTTGATGAAGATGAGAGACCCAAGTGGCAACTGATGTGATTTACAGCATAACCTCAGAATATGAAAGCATTAGACTCACTTCCTGCTGCACAGCCGTTTGAATTCAGTAGACGAGATAGCAACGCTGCCGCCTTACACATTTACTAGTGGCTGCTTTGGCATAACTGTGGGTACGGATCTTAGGCGGTAGAAAAGACATGCATGTATCATTTGTTCCATCAGTGACCTGATATTTTCAAGCTTTAATTTGGGTTCACTGCTTTCCCCTCATCATTTTTGCAAAGCCAGCCAAGAGCCACAAAATCCAAACAAGTGGCAGCTGAGTGTGATGGGGTCGAAGCTGCTGCAGCCCGAGCAAATACAGCCCCAAACAGGATTCTCTTTAAACTTTAAATGTCCTTAATGGAACAATTATTCTGAAAATCACTACCAAGACACATTTTGTGTGGAGAAATTCAATAAATCTGTGTTTGAAAGGGATGTTTTGAAGTCAGCATAATTGGATATCTGAGGAATTGCAGCTTGAGGCAGTTTTTATTGTAGATTATTTATTATAGATTCCATATTCTATAGAGTTGTGTGAGCACATCAACACAAGAGAGACATTTGCATGCAGACTTATATCTACGCAAGTACAGGATTTATGTACATTTGTCAAAGAAATGTTTATTTAACTACTACACTGGACTTTATGTTCATGTGCATAAGTGTGTGTGTCTGCATGTGTAAGACAATCAGGGGCAGTAGCCTCCTTAATGAGGTCATTAATCCGCAGACGAGCCACGCAGGCAACAGATGCGGCTGCAGGCAGCTTCTCTGAGAACTGCACAGGTGGGAGGGAGAAGCTGGGCCTGAGAGGTGGGGGGGAAGTTTGGAAAATGTAAGGACAAATGAAGGAAATATTACAAGGATTATAGATTAGATATGTCCCACAGGTCCTCAATGGAGAAGAAACAACATAAACCCATAAGATGTACAGACAATAGCGGCACTATGGGGAATTTGATCTGCAAAAGGTCAAACAGAAATTGCATGTCACTTTTTTCCTGCTTGTTTACACGCATGCATCTGTCTTTCTCAGAAGCGAGCAAGCAAATTTGCTTCAGTGCAAAACCATGAAACAGGCGGTACATGCATGTTAAACGCCATTTCTGGTTGACATTCTCCAAGTCAACTAACTCCACCCTCAGGACAGGCAGAAGAAGGATGCTCCAGGCCCTTTTGCAGCAGGAAGAGTCACATTATGATTCAGCTTTCACTCCCGCAGAGGTGCCAGCCAATCTGTGGGTTGGTGGCAGTGTGAATCAGGAGTGTTGCAACTCCCACTCCCACACTTTGAGACTGATAATGTGTCTTTTGGATTTCAGGTAAGTGTGACTATCAAGGCTTGAGTGAAAATGCAAGGACATTTAAGAGAAAGAGCACAATGCTCCTTTTAAAACAACGTGCCTTTAGCGATATGGATAGACACAAAGGAATATTTGTGCCTGTGCCCTTTATCTTTTTCTTCAGCAATCTCCCCTCAGAATTTACTGTTTGACACGGTTTCCCAAACACTGTAACTGTAGCAACTTCGGGGGTTTCTGTTCTGTAACTGAAGTCATGCTTTAATTCAGCAAGTGAATAAACAATGTCCCTGCAGAGATCAATAGGGCTTTGTTATTGTAATATTAGAGCTAGAATTGCCATCATTTATGTAAGCAATCACATTTAGACTTTCTGAGCGTGTTCATGCTCTAAGGAGCACAGTGTGCATGTATGTGTGGTTAGTGGTCCTATTTAGGTGTCAGGTGGATTGAATGTGTCCTTTAAAGCAGGCTAACGGTGTTAAACTGCAGGGCTGCAGCAGGGCAAGCTGCAAGAGCATGACTGATCTATTGAGAGGAGCATCAGTGTGAATGCAGTCGTGGCTCCAATCAATATTGCCTTATTTGTTTGTGTGCACGCAAGTGTAAAGTTGTGTGTTGTCTCTCTCTGTCTCTCTTTCAAGTTGTAAGTTAGGGCCTCGCATTTAGGGAGCGACAGCGAAGGGCCGAGAGCAACGAGGGGTGGAATGGAGAGATAGTTGGCATTTCAATCCCACAGAGAGGCAAGTGAGGAGGGTATTCATAGAATGATCTTGCCTTCATTCACAAATACAAAAGCCACTTGCTCTTTCCAAGGTGACAAAGAGGCCAGCTCATTCTTTTGCATTTACCTGCTTAGCATCGGGATCGTGTTCCCCTGGTTTTATTCAGTCACCACTATCAAGTGGCCTCTCCTGTGCCTCTTCAAGACTGAAGCTTTGAATGAGGATGAGCAGTCAGGGTGTTATGGCTGCTGCCAGGGGAACCTTTAGTTTTGCATCTGGTGAGAGGAGAACCCTGCACATCACAGGTCCCAACCCAGAACACTGGGTAGGGTGGCCAAGAGAGACAACAGACAAGCTTAACTAAAGGCTTTCTTGCGGCCACTCTTCAACCATAAATTGGATTAGTGCAAACACACATTACACACATGAATTTGTGCTGCATGACACTATTTTCTCTCATTTACTGTAACACCAACCCAGGGCTTCAATTAAGTCTTCCCGAATGTGGAGAATTTCAAGGACTTAAATGAATTCTTTGCTTTTGCCTGAGGCCCGTGTCTAACAGAGACTCATTCCTTGTAAGTAACATGAATTCACATGTTCAGATGAGGTAATTTAAAACAATGGCCTTTTCACAGTTGCAGTGCACTAGCATGAGGCACTTTGTTCCAGGACAAACCCAATTATTGATCACAGAAATCTGATTTGTTATAACGCACTTATGATTACAGTGCAAAAAGGCCTACATACTAGCAAGCATGAGTTGTTCTGAATGCTCAGCGAGGAGATTCACATCATTGTATTGATTTTTTAAAAATTAAGAACACTTTGTTTTGGTTCTTGTTTTGTTGTGTTTTGCTTTCCTCTGATTGTTTTATCTCCAAGGTCACCTGAGGTCACTACACAGCTTTATCCTTACAGCACTGTAAAAGAATCACTGATTTAATTATAGTTGATGGACTACTGCATTCCCACATAGACAATGTGAGCACACAAAGTGACAGAGTGCAGTGTAATACATGCATGCTGTTTATATCACCTGCACATATACAGGGCAAAGAAAAGCATGGGAAACCATTGGAATTGCCCGTGTTCCTGCATTATTTGGTCATTATATGTGATCTGATATTCATATAAGTCACAATATATAGAAACACAATATGTTTAGGCTAATAGCACACAAAAGGTTCAAAATGTCTTTGTCTTGTTAAACACACACATTAAGCATTGGCAGTGTTGGTGAGAAAATAAAGTGAGAATTTTCGGTAAAAGCAGATGAGCCATGAATGACCTTCATTGGAATTGTATTCCTTACAGAGGGGCAGTTTTCTTTGAGGCAGATTTATCTGTTTTGGACCATTGTCCTGCTACATCACCCAACTTCTGAGTTTGAGTTGGAAAGCCATGCTGGCATTGTCATGTGCACTCAAATAAATAACTTTTTGTATGAACTTAAAAAATCAAAAAGTATTTCCGCATAATGAAATGGCTGTCTTTTAGCATTAAGCAATTTTAATGGTCAGACTGAGTCAACATAATTTATTAGGGTGGATTCAACTTAATTTATTAGTGTTGATTCAACTTAATTTATTAGTGTTGATTCAACTTAATTTTTAAGGGTGAGGTCAAACTTATTTTACAGTATTAAAAATTACAGTAGATTACGTTAGCAAATTTCCATGATTTAATTAAATTAATCCAAATAATAGGTTTCTTGTGTAAACATAAGATACCTTAACAAATGCAGGAATGACTGTCCAGTTCCGAAGGAAGCAAAGCAACTCAAACTCATGATGCTTCCTTCATCTTTGGGCTCACATTTTTATATTGGTATGCAACGTACTTTTACACCACAAAATATACTGCATGTTCTTCAGGAAATTCAGTCTTTCACCAGTCCACTAAATATTTTCCTAGTAGCACTGTTGAGTGTCAGTGTGCTCTTTGGCAAACTTCAGGCCTGCTGTACTACTTTTTTGCCGACCAGGTGCTTCCTCCAATGCAATGCCATGGACATAGTGCTCCATGCAGCTATGCAGCCATGCAGGAGGATTGGCATATGGAAGACTCATGAACCGAGATGTTAACCAGATCCAATGGTTCCTTTACTCCTCTTTTTTTTATCTCATTGAGCAGTCTGCATTGCGCCTTTGGAGTCATATTAGCTGAGCGACCACTTCAAGGGAGAGTAGACACAGTAGTAAATCCTCTCCATTTATGGCCAATCTAACTGTGGACTGATGAATATATAAACTCTTTGAGGTTACTTTGTAGCCCATTCCATTTTAATGCAAATCATCAATTCTTAATTATGTGTCTTCCCAGATCTCTTTTTTGTGAGGCATGTTTCACATTAACTGATGCTTCTTCTGAATAGCAAATGTTTGAGTGTTTTTTTATAAGACCAAGTGGCTCCAGCTCACACCTTCAATCTTTTCTTCATTGATTAGACTCCAGCTTTGCTAACTCCTGATTCTGCATTAGCTTTTAGTGATAGTCATATACTTTTTCAAGCTTACACTGTGAAGGTTTAAATGATAAATTAAATATGGACAAGAACAATACAATGATTTGTGTGTTATTATATAAATGTAGGTATTTTTAGCATGTATTCAACACATCAGAATCAATCCAGAATCTCCTCTGCCATTTTCTTCTCCATCATCCTGTAATACCTCAGCTGCAATAAAAATAAGGTTATAAAGAACAGTATATATGGTGCATCTTAGCTCCTTTGTCTTTTCATTGCATAACTAATTGCAGTCAGTTTAAAACAGGCATGTTGTAGATATTAATACACACGAAGGACCTCTATCTTCAATCTGCATCTTCTCTTAAATTAAATGCTGAAATTATCCTTTTACGTTACAGTAACAGATGACCAGTGACTCAGTTATTCAGAAATTCTACATTTACATTTTAGTTATATCTCCCACAAACACATTCATGCCAAGTAGACCACTGTTGCAGTAGATGTGCTACCCAGATGACAGCCCCATTATGTGAAAGGCTCAGTGCTGTAGAGCACAAGACAGTCAAAGGTAGCATCCTGTCAGTCAGTCAGTGTTGCAGTGAGATGCCAGGGCTGGGAAATGACAGTTGGTGAACTCTGGAAAAGACATGCTGAAACCTGAACCAGGCCCCCAGGAGAGCAGCCCTCAGAAAAAAACAGGTGCCCTGAATGAGGCGCCACTGACCATGGTTTAGGGGGTGACTATCACCCCCAATCCTCCTCATTATGCAATGTCACCAGGCTCATGAGCCAGTGGCCCCTCAGGAATAGCCATGAGCTGTCAGGACACAGTGTTCTGATGAAATAATACCATCTTAGCAACTCTGTGAACTCCAGTACCAACACAATGGCATTGAATAACCTTTTTAATTTTTTTTAAAGCATTTCAAGGCCAGTTTTTGTATATTTTCAAAAAAGGATGTGTTGCCACTGATGCCCATTTTAGCATATTAACTCAACACAACCTATATTCAAGCAGAAATACCAGCAAACAGCAGTCCAACAGGGCAAGATGGCACAACAATGTGCTGTCAGCCACTCGGTTGTTTTCAAGCGTCTGATGGAGAAGAAAGGCCAAATGTCAAGGCTGGGAACACACAGAGGGGATCTCCGTGACCTGTGCCACATGGCCCCTCACCTCATCCACGTCACAGTAATACAAACAGCACACAACCTTACTGAAACCTTTAGTGGCTATGAGAGAACTATTTCTGAGAATGATGAGGACCATCTATTATTGGTGTAGTGGTTTGACCTTGCACCTGTTCGGTGTGGCATTAATGGACTGGGGGGTAGTTGTTCATATGAGCGCCTGCCTCTGCACCCCTGTGCCTTTCTCTTATATATTTATATTTTTTTAGGTGCACTCATGTGTTACAGTGTGTTTTTAAATGCATGTGCAAGGTTTTCGGTGCCTCCTTACTTACTCGCATGTGTGGTCTTGTGAGTGGAATTTGTGTGTGTACTGTATGTGTGTGGTTGCTCCCCTATCGGTAAAGCTTCACCCCCCCCACAGGGACAATGCAATCAAACGTCACCACAGGAACCTGATATAATGATCGCTGTGGAGTGTGCTAATTAACACTGAATAGAGCTCATAAGCGCGGTCCCTTTGCCAACAAATCAGCCGACAGCACAGCATACAGGCATTTGTCAATGAGCTGAGCAGTGACAGGGTCACACACTCGGCACAAAATCCAGCTCTTTCCAAGGAAAGCACACTGGCACCTACAGACACATGTGCAGCACATTGAAAATACATGCTCCCTTATTATGGGTGTAAACAGCATGACAAGGCACAAGACTTTGAGGGAATCATGTCCTTATTCAAGTGCCCTTAGGCTGTTTTCACTCCCTGCTGCAGTAAACAGTATCATTATTTATATCACCATTGCCTATGAGGGTGTGTGCATACACTGAGAAAGCACAATAGTCGCTGTTAGCAGCACACAAATTCAAACACACACTCGTACACAACCGCTGGTCTCCTTTGAGATGTCAGCGATCTGCTCACGGTTTGGTGGAGCCATTGTTCAGAAGGGCTCATATTCTTTAACGGGGGGCCTTTTGTTGTTGTAAACAGCATGAATTTTTAATCCAGTCCAAGATTCTGGGCTGGTAATGAATGTGTCTCGGCAGCCAGCCTCTCTGGGGAGGGAGGCCCCTGGCTCCTGTTGCTAAGTTTCAGCAATGCCTAAGTTCTGGAGGAATCGGCCTGTTACGCCCCACCAATCTAGCACACACACACACACACACACACACACACACACACACACACACACACACACACACACACACACACACACACACACACACACACACACACACACACCTTTATAAATATGGGCATGTGGGCACACATATGTACACACAACTGCTGTCATGTACACCCATAGTTATTTGGGCACACAATCATTAATTACGTAAATACTCAACACCCTTTAACAATATATAGACGGAACTTGAACTTGTGAGGACAAATGCACTCTGTATAACCAATACAGTGTAAAAGTCTTTCTAGTGAGAGAATACATGTGCACATACAGGGTTACAGATGCTTGCAAAAATATACACTGAAACTCACTGCCTCAGCCATTTGCAGAGGTGGCAACATTTTTCAATTAACTCACTCTCTTTCTATTAAGTCTCTTCCTCTTTGGCCAAGCTGATTTGAGGAGAGGTTCTATGTCCTCCCTTTTCCAGCTTGCTTTTTTTCTCCTCAGAGGATCCATATCTTCGATTCTGCAGCAGAGGCTGTCACTCATTTTATTAGTCTAAAGCTTGCTCGTTCAATAGTGTCAATTCCAAGCCTCAGACATTGACCTAAAGGAGTTCCTGCTCAACACCCAGCCCCAAATCAACTGCTTCCTCCACAAGAAATGTTTCTCCATCATCATCTTCAGCATCCTCATTTTACTGACAGCAATCACCGGATGCCCTGAAACTCATCCCAAACAGCTTTCCTCCGACCCCACAGCCCCAGCTCACGGAATAAGGCATCTACTTAGTTGCATCCTCCAGTGAAGTTGAAGACGTGCTTAGATTGCGTGTACGAACAGTGTGCAAGTTTTGACAAAAGCATGAACATAGTTAAAAGCTAAAGATCTACAATGGAGTTTCTCATTTATGCCTTACTCTATTCCTGAAACATTAACCAAGTCTAAGAGTTTAGAGAGAAACAGTAGTTGTGTGATCTTCTGTCTCAAAATAGACCTGTTCCCTCTGGAGCCTCTCCTGTCATAGAGAAAAGCTTCAATAAAACTGAAAGATGTATACTATATGTCAAAGGGTTAAATCAAAGTGTTGCTTTTTTAAGTAAAAAAGCTGTGGAATTCTCTCCCGTCCTCGCTTTTTTTCTTTTTTTTTTTTTTTTCCTGTCTTCCCCTCCCAAAGCGATTAAATTGCTGATTGATTTTTGTATCTCAGCTCGATTCCTTGCCCCTCGCTCTCCGTCTCTCGCCATTGATCCTCACAAGGCTGCTGACTCCAAAGTCAGAGGACCCATCCTCTCTGGCCTCCGGAAATGAACTTGTTAGATGGGCTGTGCGATTTATTGCTCATGAGGCCGGGGTGTCTCTGTGTGAATGTGTGAGAGTCTATAGGGGCTGAATGTGTGAGTGTGTGAGCCAACGCTGCTTTCACAGGGTTTGGAATTTATTGCATGTCTGCATTTCTCTGCGCACGAGTGCATGTGCGCGTCTCTGTGAGGGAGCAAAGTGCTGAATTTATACTAGTGTGAATGCATGTGTATGGATATTATTCATGGTTGACAATGTTAGATCTTATGCTAATAGTTGTTTTCTGATTTTAATAAATCTTCAGCATGATAAATCTTGTTTTTTATGTAAAGTTTAGTGTCCTGCTTAACTTTCTAACATTCTGCCAGAGCAGGCTGGGTAGCAGTTTACCATCCAATATACAGAATTATGAATCATGTTGAGATTTTGTTTGGCAGTTTTCTGCTGAGGTAGGACGTTGGGAGCTCCTCCTTGTATTCCTAGGTGTGCCGCTCGGTGATCTGCCCCATCTACCTGCCTGTGGCGTCAGACACAGCCCTGTCCTCTACTGCAGCCTCCACTGACATATTGATTGGGTTCCATTTAAAAGCCCTGTTCTCCCACCGTTATTTACTCCAATAGTAAATCTTTACAATGCCGTAAAAGACTGTTTTACACACTTGGGTTATACAATCTCCCTGCTGCAGGAGCCAGACAGGCGTGTGTCAGGCAAGGAGAGGAGAGGAGAGGAGAGGAGAGGAGAGGAGAGGAGAGGAGGGCTCAACACCTCATCCTTCCCTTGAGGCAGATGCAGTGCAATGGCACCAGAAAGGGCCTTGGCACTACTTTAAAGAATGCTCCGAGAGAATGAGCTGCCTGCTCTGCCTCAACTTCATTCTCCTCTCTCCAGTGTGCTTTGGCACTTCTCCATCCTTTTGTTTTAAGCCGCTGATTTTTTTTTTTTTGTACTATGGCATTAACTTAGAGGGAAGTGCCAGGTAGTGTTACTAGTTTATAGTTCAGCAGAAAGTCTTCTTGCATAACCAGACCTCAAATCAAAGCAGTGTCTTGTATTATCCAACTAAATGAAGGCCTTTTGTGTGATGGGAATATTTTAATGATGATGATTAATTGGAGTGTCTGCCACAGCTAATAGGTATGGAAATGATAAGCTATCAACAAACAGCACCACATGAAAGGGCTGAATTATTAGTATCCATTAGGACACATGTGCCAGGTATAGTGAAGAAGTTATGCACGAGCCTTGACTCATGAATTTGAGAGGTCACTATGCATCAATGTAAATCATTCAGCTTGGATATAGCCGAGGTCTTTATTTCATTAGAGGACATATGCTGCGCTTGTTCCCACAGCCTGTCTTCATTGCCTACCCCAGTCCTTCAGCCTTGCCCAGGCGTAGTCTAGTCCACATGGCCAAGTCACACCAGCAGTAATAATTACTTAATTTAGGAGCAGGGAGGCGGGCCATGCTTGGCGTTTATTGGTGTTGATGCCGAGCAGACTTCAAAAAGCCACTAGGCCCATAATTTATCTCTCTCCGTGGACCCTGAGTGTTTCAGGAACAGAGTGAGGAAGACATAGAGAGTAAATGAGTGTGAGAGAGGGGAAGAGAGAGAGTGTATGTCTTTCAGTGGGTGTTTAATACCGCTTGGCTGTTGACTTTGGTGTACTTATTCTTTGATGTCAGTAACACGATCATCAAGGATCTTTTCCCCAACCCCCAGCAGTAGTTTTGCACCGGCAGCGGCACATTCCCCTTCACAAACTCATCCAAGTTGAACTTGGCTATCCAAATCATCTGCTGCTGGTAGCGCTCACATGGGATACCCAAGCTGAAAGTGTACACTCGAGAAAAAAAAAAGATCATTTGGAATAAACAATAAATAATTCAGCAGAGCGGTTAAATAAGTAATAGTGTGATATCTATTTCTTTGGTGGCGCTATTGCCTTGCTTTATTTATTAATGGGCTTAATAGACACCATGTCTTGCCATGAAGAGCAAAGTCTAAAAAGCCTATGGTGAGTCTCTTGAACTGAGTCCTTAAGGGAAAGAGAAAGTTATGGCTTCGTTCATCTTGTCTGTCTCTCCATATGCCTTTTTGTGTGTCTCTGTGAAGTGGTGAGACATAGAGCACAGTCTAGACTTTTTTATTTTGTGGGGGATATGTGGGGTAAGGGTCAAGGAGTGACATGAGCCAGCTGTGGAATCCTGATCACAGCGGCTCCCCCAATTCTTTCCCTCCTTTACTTCACACACATACAACCGTACTCCCATCCCCAGATCTCCAGTAATAACCATGAGATGCTCCAAAAATACCCTCCCCCACCGCATCCAGATGAGGATATCCGCCCTTCTCTGGGGAGATAGAATGTCTCTCTCCATATCTGGCAACCATGACCACAAATTAAGTCAGGGCTTCTGTGAAATATTCCCTTCGTGTGGCTCTGGGTTTAAGAGCACCCAGAAGGATAACAGAAACTTCTCAGACTTGAAATAAGCATATGTGTGAACACTTTTCAATTCACAATTAGGTAAGATACAACAGCCCTCTCGAGCTCTCTCTAACTAGAGGGCTTACTGTCTCTGAGCCACCCAGCTTTGACTCACAAAGTCGGGATAAGAACGCTGGGATGAATCCAGTTCACTACACAGTACACCTCTAAGCTGAGCAGATATAAGTAAAACTCTGTTACTGTAGCTGCAGTTATGCCACTCATGACTTTTACTGTATCTTGTTGTGTTTTTACATTGAGCAAATTGACAACTAATTCATTTAAAGTTAGCACCAAACCACAAAAAGTGACTCTACCGTTACCACCTCTGTTAACGGGGGCCCCTTCCTGTAATTCCTGGGTTAATAAAGGTGGAACGATGCAACTGGCAGTGAACGGAGGTGGGTGGCCTTAATGGTGTGTTGTTCAAGTGTTGACACCTTCTAATATGCTCACAAATGTGTGCTTTAGTGCCCAGTCAACAACTTGCTAATATATGGCCACAACACACTCTGCTGCAGAGGAAGATTGAGGCAGTGGAGGTGTGGAGCAGAGCTGAGGAGTGTAAGCGTTTTAGCAGATATGGACGAGAACACGCCGTCATCCTGAAACATGGCTGGCTGCAACCAGAGGCTGTAAATCAAGGAGCGCCAGGATTTCAACACCGGCTACAGTGTGACCATGCACCTGCACATATTCTGCAGTCTGTCACTGCAACACTGCAGTACTCTGTCAGAATCAACACTACAAATACCTTTACACAAAAATATATTAGGTATTAATGATTACCACTTCTCCACTCACTCCAGACTGCTACTGCAGTTTGTGGTAACTGCACAAAAACCTGTCTGTTCGTGCAGGTAAGTGCACGCAAGGACACACATCCCTTTACTTTTGAGATTGGTGAAGAAAGGATAAAAAAAATACAGCCAGGTCTGCCCCCTCTGGCCTGTAGCTGTTGGAGAAGAGGATGCCTCTCGCCTCCCATTTCCCTTGGTCCACAGGAGGCCCATCTCCACACAACCACTGACCCATCTGTCCCGCATGGCTAACTGGGCTCCTGTGTATTCACCACAGCACAGAAACAGTGAAGGGGAAGGAGGGGTAAGGGGGGCCTACAACATCTGGGAACCATCAAGCCAAAAGAGCCTTAGATCCTGAGATTCCAGTCTCCGACCCCTCTCCTCTTCTCACCCCCACCCCTCCTGCCTCCTCTCATCCCCTCCACCGCCACCTTTCCTCTCCATCTGTCTCCCTCCTTCTCCTCTCCCCCCTCCTCTTCCTCTCCTCCTCTCGTCCCGGCTGCCCATCATTTCCATGTCTCTTCGGCAGTGGGCCTAATCCAAACAGATTGTCTAACTGTTTCAAAAACATACTCCCTTTCTCAGCCCCCTCTGCTCCCCCTCTCTGTCCTGTGTTCATCCCCGGGAACAGACACTCTCTTTCATAGCGGAGGAGGTGCTGGTGTCAGTCTGGCCTAGGTTAGCAGGTTACTGCTCCACAGAACCATTTCAGGAGGAATGAGCAAGGCAGGCCCCAAAGCACTTTGACAGATCCCCATTTAATACTCAATCCTGACACATTACACGCCATCCAACCTCTCCTCTCCCTCCACCTCCCCCTTAAGTCTGTGTAGGAATGACTACAGCTGGCCACATAGGCGTACTGTGTGTGTGGCTCAAAGCCCTTTGTTTCAGGCATATTGTCCAACTCTGCCACCCTATTCCACAGGCTAGTGCTAGGCAAGGGAGAGCCTTTGGTGGGGGTTGGGGGAACCCCAGTAGGGTGCTTGGGAGCAGAGAGGCATCCCAGGAGACCACCAGGCCTCCCACTGGGTAGCCTGCCTACATCAGAGGCTCCCCCTGACACTGCCTGCTGAACTCCTGCATACTGTGTTTTGTTTAGAAGGAAGCTCTGTCCCTATTTACCATAATTGAATTAAAAGGATTAACATGGTTCCAGTGTTGCTCACATCTGTGTTCTCTATGATTCCACCTCTTTCTCTGTGTCTTGAGTTCTTGAGGGAGGGGGACTGGAGATTTGTAGCTACTTAGAAAATGTTTCCTGTGAAATAAATGCAAGATTTTACATAATGCAAGCCCATTTTTACAATGTGTAAAAAAAAACACACATTAAGATCATCCTATTAAAATCTGAGTAAAATGTGTTCTTTACACTCAGATTAAAAACAACATAGCATATAGGGGATGCTGGTGGACCTAGCAGGAGGATTCTCTGTGTTGATTTTAGCTCACTCATGTTGCTGCTATTCCAATTGGATTGTGACTGAGGGTCATAAGAGCAGTGGCCTGCAGATCAGAGGCTGGATTAATTGTTGACACTCTCCCAGTCCAAACAGAACCCTCACTACCCCCATTACACACACACATACTCACACACACCCTCCCAACTACATTGAGGCCCTGACAGACACTTTGATTTATGTCTAGCCACCAACAAAAAAAGAGAACAAAATCAATTGGCTATTACCGCACTTAGCACTGGGCTGTCACCACCTGGGAGTAGGGTGTTGAAAATAAAAGACAGAGTCCATACAACACTTCCATACCACTCCATATACTCATTCCCAGAGGGGAGACACAGATCAGTGCTCAATCTCCATATACACAGTCTCCAAACTGACTGTCTGTAACACTTGCGCTCAGGGGCAGCGGTAGCCCAGAGGTCAGAGGAGCTGGCTTGAGACTGAAGTGTCGATGGTTGGAATTGCCAGACAGGCTGGAAAACTGTGGGTGGAGAAAGCAACAACCACTGCCACAACACCCCTGAGCAAGGTTCCAACTTCCATCTGGCCAACAGAAGTGTACTGTGGTTGTACTGGGAGGTTTGAAGTTCTGACTGCTTGTAACTCTGTCAATGTGAAGTGCAGTGCTGGTGAAACAGATCAGACGCTGCATCACATAAATGCAGTGCTTGATTTTCACTGATTGCTGGTTGTGAGTAAACTTAATCAGCGACATGCACCACCCCAATGTAATCTGTCTGCACACTTTGACCCCAACCAACCTCATCTGTCCCAGCTTCTCGTTTGTGTTTTTTCATTCTGTCACTCTTTTTTTTTTAACTGTTTAGATCATACATACAACCACTGAAGGTACCAAAACTGTGGTACTCTTTTGCAAATCAGTCCTATTTCCTGACACAGTATTATACAGTGAGTGGTGACAGGGCTGCCTGAGATATCCTCTCTCTTTACTGTTACTGTACCCCTTCACCTTCCCCTGACCCCTGTGTCCTACGCTCAAAATTGTCCTGCTGTATTTAGGTCTTTTTATTCCCAATGGAAGCTATTCCAGGCATGTATCATGCAAGCAATAGAGGATTATTTTTGTGGTCAGGCTTTAGGGGGTGGGGTGTAAGGATGTAGGGAGTTGCAGCATGAAAAGGGCAGGGACATATGATTTAGGGACCCATGACGCTGCAGGACTCAGATAGAGAAGTTTTTAGACTGTGGAGTAACCCAGATACAGTGGAGGAGTGCAGAAAACACAGATAGTGACTAGAAAAACTGAAAAAAGGGAGAAAGAGTAGAAAAGTAAAATCACATAGCTATTGGGTTTCGCCTTACAGGGGTTGTGCCAAATGGAGTGCAGTTGTCAGTGAAATGGGCGACATTGCATCCCCCAACCCCACCTCCACCCTCCACCAACCCCCAGTCAGCTTGTCCCTCACCAACACAGGAACCATGTCTGACCCAACAACTGTGCGTCTGCCAAGTGGAATGCAGGACAGGGTCAGTAGCTGAGGCCTCATGGCCTCCAAGGGACTATTCTGAGAGCAGGAGCTCATCTCTGTTCTAACCCTATACTGGCGTCTTGTGACTGTGGTTAAAAATGGCCCTATGTGCTCACTGATTCTAAAACACAATCACTCTCTCTCTCCCTCTTATGTATACGCACACACACACACATAGACATTCACAAGACCTTGCTTGGGAGCTGCATAGTGGAAACTATTGTGTATGAATCCACAGAAGCTTCATGTACTCCTTTGTTCTGTAAGTTAAGTTTATTTCACCTTTCTGCAGCTTTATCATGCAAATGTTCACTGTATTAAGCAGAATGATCATTTGGGGTAAAATCAGATAATAACGTACATGCTTGTAATTAAGCTCAGTCAGCATATATTAAGTGGTGTTATAAGATAGCCATACATTAGATCCATGTGGACACACCCACACTACAAACATACCAGCGCAGTGTCACAGTTTCAAAAAATTATGCTCAAACATGAGGTGCCATTACAAAGTGCAAATCATCTTTGTGTCCATCTGCAGTTCCAAGTTCCGGCCCGCTGACCATACGCTGTAATCACAGTGTATTTAGCTTTATCTTTAGAGAGCTGGCATGCGTGAGTCCTCTTTACGACACTGTAAACTTTAACTGCCTGGGTCTTAGTGCCTTAACTCCAGTCCAGCCACCCAAGGGAACCAAGGAGCTTATGGGATTGAATGGGAGAAAGCCACTATCGTCCATCTCGGCAGCAGCAGCAGCAGCAGGACGGCACAGAGCCAGCTGTCCCGACACTGCCATGTAGCCATTAAGATAAAGTAATTTTAATGGTAGGGCAGCATGACGAAAAAAAATTGATACTCATACATGTTGACAATAAGATATATACATTAATTTGAAATATAATGCACATATAATAGTATGCCACAAAGAGTAATATGGTTAAAGCAAATACTTATTATTGTATTTAAACAGTTGTGGTGATTTCACCCCCACCCAATCTATGTATCTGGCATGTTCAAAGAAAATTTCTTAATTTGGTTTCTATTTAATTCAGTTTTTGAAATGTATGGATAAACTGATGTCCAATCCCCTAAACTGACAGCTTACCTCCTCTGCAGCTTCACTTGGCTTTTATCTCCAAATCTGCATGTGATGTAGAGGCTTCTTGCTGTTAAATCATCTATTTCATGAGTTGCTGGCACTATGAGGGAAAAAAAAAAATCTCAAGGAGGCTATTAAAGCCTGGCTGTGTTAATGCAGCCACCCATTAAAAATCCCCATGGAGCTGATAAAGTGGACTCATACACTTTAGGCATCTGAACACATACCAAAAGGCTCACAGAAAAATATTAATCCGCACATAAAAACATGCTATTGCGGACACAGACGTGTGTACGCACATTATTTGCTCTATAAACATATGACATCATGTCAAGTGACATCATTTGCAAATGCATTGACATAAACAAAACCCAGAACAATGATAGAGTGCACATCCACAGGAGTTGTGCAACACAGACCCTGAGAGACACCTGTTGTGACGCTCACATTGCCAAAGCCCCAAGATAGTCGGTCATCTTGGGTGCTCGCTCACGTGAACTCCTGGGGGGTTGGGACAGAGCTGCCTTCTGGTGCAATACAAACAGGACTTTTATAGGCATGTTTACGAGCAGGTTGTCGTAGTCCCCCGTTTTAGGACAGCCTGGGCTGAGCTAGTCTGAGTTGAGCTGGGCAGGGGAGGCAGGCAAGGATTGATGGCAGGCAGGACAGCACAACCCTGTCTGGGCGTCTGGGTCATATACCATGGCCTCTGCTCTCTCTGGTTTCAGCTCAGGTTGCTGTTTCATGTGGGCTCTCCTACAGGGGGACACTAACTGTCAACATAGCTCCTCTGTGAATGGCATAGGTCAGTGCACACATGTGGTTGTAGGGTGTCTCGTTGGTGCTCACAATGGATCATGTAGAGAAAGCACCCCACTGTGAAAATGAACCCTATAAATAAGAGTTAAACATGCTGCTCCTCAAAAATGTGATCCCAGTCAAACAGAGTTGTTTCCTGGGTCAATGTTACAATCACATTAAGGTTTTACATTTAAGGACAGGATGAACTTTTAGCCAAGGAACGGTTGCTTTCTAAGCTTCTATATTATGTAGTATTACCACAACTGTGCTAAAGGCCAGATGAGGCGCTGACCCCGTGGGCCAAGGAATCATTATGGGCTCATAAAGGGCCCTGCGCCAAGCCTCCACTCAATAAGCCTGGATCCACATGTAGCCAATGCAGCTGATTAATTAGTCAAGCAATCAATGAGCTGTGCCTTCCATCCACTGATTTCCTCTAGTATTTCGCCCAGGTACTGCAGCAATTACTACACATGTACAAAACATGCACGCATGCACCCGCAGGCACACACACATACATGCATACTGTATGCAAGACAGCATTCATACAGATCCACAAATACACACACAAGCCATCACACACTTGCCTACAAAATGATAATGAGATACAAAAACAAAGAAAAACACTTTGAATTGGGGAT
Organism: Chromis chromis; assembly: GCA_900302755.1. Taxonomy (NCBI): domain Eukaryota; kingdom Metazoa; phylum Chordata; class Actinopteri; family Pomacentridae; genus Chromis; species Chromis chromis. The sequence goes on along the minus strand of OMNN01028206.1, from coordinate 3,292 downwards.
AAGAGGCGACGAAGGGGGAAAAAAAGCTGTGGGAATAAGTAAGAAAGTTCTCACCTTCAAAGCAGTGAGAGCAGGCTGGCTGTCAGTCAGGAGAGGGAGGTGCCATTTGAAGGATCAGTCATCCTTGACAGTGCTGTCATGGAGAGCCTTAATTAGCCAGGATTACTTCCTCACTTAATGAAGCATGCGCTTCTTCGTCTCGGCCCGAATACCACTCTCCCCTCTCCCTATTTTCTTCCCTCAGGTTTTCTCCTCTGTCTATCTCCCTCACTCATTCTGTGCAGCTCTTCCCTGTTCTCTGTGCTTCTCTCAAGGCAGGCTGCTCAAATCGCTCTTCATATTGGAGACTTCTCACATCCTGTATCATAGATGCTCTGTCACTTCCACTAACCCAGGTGGGTGTGTATTCATTTCCCCTTCTACCTACTCTCCTTTCTTGCTCATGCACCCTCGGTTTCTGCTCAACTGCAGCTTACAGTCTGGCTGTTTTTCTCAATTAGTCCTCAATGACCACCTTCGAACCAGCCCTTCTGCTTATCTGGTTGTGTATTTGATTGGCAGACCAACGTACAGTCTAAAAGTTATTGAATTAACTCTGTTGTTCTTCTAAAAACCACGATGACTCATGCGAGATATTGTTATAATGAAAGATGGCTGTTAGTCTAGGATTTTGCAGTAAGTGGAAAGACAATGTTTGCGTCCTTGGTGAGAATTTAGTTCGAGATCTTTGAGATTTGTCTCTCTCCCATTTTTATGCCACTCTATCACTGTATTCTAACTAATAAAGCACAAATCCATTCAAACGTTTTACGCAGAAGAATAGTTGGGTCAGACAGTAAGGATGGGGTAGGAAGGGTGGTGATATAGAGGACTGACTAATAAAGAAGTGAGAAGATGAGCAGAGTATGAAGAGAGGAGGAGGAGGAGGAGAAGGAGGAGTGAAGGTGAGGTATAGGCTTGAAGGAGCAAGGAGAGCAATTTGCCGCCACAGCGCACACAATGTCCCCTCCATGCCTGTGGGCCATGTGAAGACTGCTCCTTCAATTACACTTCACACTGGTCAGGGAGCAAGAGAGACACGCAGACAGAGAAGGTAAGAGATGAAGAGGGAGACAGAGACAAATAGGGGCTCAGAGATCCCAACGTATATGTTGGGGATACATTACAAAAAGGCAGAAAGGCTCAAACAATCATGGGTAAGTTAATATGTTTGCTGTTTAGTTGGTAAAATACAGTTTTTATACACCTGCAAAACCTTCTAAGGCAGAGGTTTTATTCCCTCCCAACAAGAAACAATTTCTTTTAGCTACGGCGGTGACATTTCCTAACCTTAAAAGTCTGACAAAAAAAAAAAAAAAAACATCAATCTCCAATCATTCTGCTTAGCTAATGCTTAGTTTGGGGGGACTTTGGCAGGATCTCTGGCATTGCACTTCCATCTTGTTTGGGGACTTCCAGGAGACAGATTAGAGGCTAAAATATCCATTTAGTTACTATTACGGATTGAGCTCTTAAAACAGAGAAAAAAAAGCCTTTATTTCCTGCAATGCTCTGGTAGTGGTCTTTCATTACTCTCCCTACCAGACTTTCCACTGAAAATGTGTAATTCACAGGTCAGCCGTAATGGCATCATCAGGGTCATCAAAGGACATAAGCACAACTGGCTTTCCAGGCTTAGTAGTAAACAGATCTTCATGTGTAAAATCAATTGAGATTATAGGACAATATTAGGTTGTTCTACACAAATTTAACCTAAAGTTACACTTAAGAATGTTTGATTACCCATGGTCAACTGCACCTCTACAGCATCTTCCATATGAGACAAAAGGTTGGAGATGAGTGAGACATCTAGTCCACATTGGACAGGACAACAGGCACAGAGGGACCTCCAGCGGGTTGCTGTCAGCGCAGCCAGATGATGTGATAGAGGAGACCACAGTGTAGCAGCTAACATGGCTAAAAGATATGAAACCAACAGAGTGGCTGAGTGAGGGTGACAGGAGAGCATGTTCTAATATGGGCCACAGTCAAGATGGAGGCCCACTCCCACTTCTAGCACTCCCTCCTCAATACATCTCCTCTCAAACATGCCCACCAGGCATGGGCTGGCTGCTGGAGAGAGGGAGGAGGAGGGAGGTAGAGGGCTGCAGGGATTGAGGGATGGAGGTAGAGGTTTGGGAGTGTCGGGGTGGAGGCGGAGGGGTGAGGGGTGCCTGTATCAATCCGTCACAGGCTGACAGCTGACTCCTGTGCTCGCCATGGCCACGGGCAACTGACCAGAACCAGGCCAGAGCTAGCCAGCTGTTTGTGTGCATGCATGTGTGTGTGTGTGTCTTTCAACTGTGCAACCCCCCTGATACACAGACACACACACACACATATATATATGTCTCATCTTCCATCCAGCAGTAGCCATATCCTTCTCGCCATCTCTCTGCCTCTCTCGCTTTCCCTGCCTGTCCATGACATCTTACAAGTCAATCAATCAGTTTCAGCGAGCTGGCATGAGAGCACTGCATTTATACAGAGCACACCCTGCCTGTCATACTTGCTGAAGTATTTTTATTTAAACTGACCTTCAAACCAATCCACTTTTCTCCCTCTGTAACGCCTCAGGTATGTGCAACAACATAAGAGAGTCTTCAGAGAGAAAGGAATGGCAGAGAGCAACATCTGGTGTCTTTCAGTTCCACCCTCAGCAGCTTTTACCTGAGCTCCTGGTATTTGAAAACCTCTGTCTCTGGTATGCCCTCAGAAAATAAAACGATTGTTTCATCTGTATCCATTTGTATGTGTGTTGGCTCTTGTGTGCGCACCAAGGTTCACTCAACAAATGCTCAGATGCTTTTTGTAATATACTTTGCTGATGGATTGCTGCGGAATATGAAGCATTAATTATACCTCAAGTGATAGACACTGTGTGAACCTACAAGAATATTGCTTAGGCGGGTTATTGTTGGTATTGTATTATGCAATATCTTATCATATATATATATATATATATATATCAACTAGCAGCATAAACAGTGACAGTTTAATTAATCATAACTGTTTCTGTTGTCTGCAGCAATTAGTTGGGATTGTTCACCTTGTTTCCATTGAGATTCTTGAGCTCCATATGTTTCGGTGTTTGTTGGTGTTTATTCATATGTTTCTGTGTTTCTACGCTCTTTGCTCCAATTACACACACATGCAGAAAAACACATTTGCTCCTTTCCTCTCCTCAGCTCCACTTCGAATTTAGGAGGACCCTGCGTCCCTCAAGTCTTGTTTTGCCCCCCCTCATCCCCAC
>OMNN01028204.1:0-30646 GCA_900302755.1 Chromis chromis | reverse complement strand
TGTGAACTGAACAAAACACGTGGCACAAAACAGCATAAACAAGACCCAAAACAACACAAGTGAGACACAAAACAATACAAACAACATGCAAAACAATACAGACAAGACAAGACAAAACAAAACAAATCAGACTAAACAACACAAACAAGACACAAATTGAGACACAAAACAATACAAATTAGACAAAACCAACACAAACAACAAAAAAGAACACAAACGAGATACAAAACAACAAAAACAACAGACTCAAAACAACAACGCCAAACATAAAACAACTGAAATTGGGCACAAAATTACAAAAACAAGACACAAAACAACAAAATGAAGAGGAAATAAAGCAATTTTATTATGTTAAAATCAATATTTTTTCAAATTAGGGCTGCAATTAATCGATTTGTTGTCTAGTGTTATATTAACTGTCAGTTATTTTGATAAGGTGTAACTGACTGAAAAGTCAATATTCTCTGATGTGAAATGTGAATATTTTACTGGTTTCTTTCGTCTTCTATAATAGTAAACAAGACATGGACGTCATCTTGGGGGCTGGGGAACTTTGATTGACATTTTAAAGACCAAACAACTAATCGATTAATTGAGAAATTAACTGCTAGACGATTAAAGTAATCATTAATCCACCCATCCATTTTCTTCCACTAATCCAGGGTTGAGTTGGCAGCAGGCTAATCAGGTCATTCAAGACGTCCCTATCCCGAGGGACGTTTTCTAGTTCCTCCTGGGGCATACCAACGCCTTCCCAGGCCACATAAGATATGTAATCCCTCCAGCAAATTCAGTGTCTACCACAGGTCTTCTCCCAAGTGCATATGATGAAAAATCTCCAAAGGAAGGCACCCAGGGGTCGTCAATATGATGCCCAAACTCATCTGGCTCAACGCAAAAGAACAGCAAATCCACTCTTAACTTCCTCTGGATGTCCGTACTTCTTCCCTAATCTCTAAAGCTGAGCTCAGCCACCCTACAGAAAAAACAACAACATTTCAGCCGCTTGCATGTGGTATCTCATTCTTTTGGTCGCTACTCAGGTCTAATGACCATAGATGAGGGCTGGAATGTAGATCGATTGGTGAATAGAGAGCTCTGCCTTCCGGCTCAGCTGCCTTTTCATCCACAACAGTCCCATACAACGCTCACAATACTGTTAATGTAGCTGCATTCAGTCTATCCAACGCACTCTCCATTTTGCTTTTGTTCATGAGCAAGATCCTGAGATACTCCTTCACTTGGGGCAGCAACTCACCCCCAACCCAGAGGAAGAAATGCACCAGTTTCCAGAAGAGAACCACAGCCTTAGACTTGGAAACAACAACTACCATCCTGGTCTCTTAACACTCAGCTGCCCTAGAGTGTGGTAAACATTGCAATCTGATGAAGCTAACAGAACCACATCATCTGCAAAAAAGCAGAGACACGAATCTGAGAGGCAGAGGATACAAAAATAGCTCTCACTAGAAGGACCGAATGGCTACTAATAATAGTTAGAGCAAAAGAATCTAATAATTTTCTTCTATGAACATTAGATGAGAACACATTTTATGTTTCTGCAATTAAGCAGAAATCAGGGTTCCAGATTAAAGCACCCAAAAATTTGGAGTAAAGTCTTCTTATGGTCATTTTATGGTACCATTGCTTATGCTTGTCTAATTTTGTGTGGATTTTCCAAGCACAGATGTGTGTTTTAATATAAAGGCCTTTATAGGGACAAACGCTACAAATGATACTGGACTTGAAGTGCTGCAACATGTGGCATTGATTCATACAGCAGACTACTGTAAAACAGACGGTGTAAACTGAACAAAACATTTGACATAAAACAATGCAAACAAGACAAAACAACTCAAACAAGATATAAAACAATACAAATAAAAAACAAGACAAATGAAACTCAAATCAACAAATGAGACACAAAACAACAAAAATGAGACAAAATAATACAAACGAAACTTGAAATGACAAATGAGACGCAAAACGACAATACTGAGACACATAACAATGCAAACGAGACAAAACAACACAAATGAGTATCAAAACAACAAACTAGACACAAAACTATGTAAACGAGACAAACAACAAGAGAGACACAAAACAACACAAAGGAGACACAAAACATACAAACAAGAAAAATCAACATAAACAAGACACAAAACACCACAAATGAGATTCAAAACGACAAACTAGACACAAACCGACAAAAACAGGACACAAAACAATGCAAATAAGACAGAAAAAAACACAAACTAGACAAAACAACACCACAGAGACACAAATACGACACAAAACAATACAAATGAGACTCAAAATGACAAATATGACACAAAACGACAAAAATAAGACACAAAACACTACAAACGAGATATAAAACCTTGTAAACAAGACAAAACAACAGAAAAAAGACACAAAAGAACACAAACAAGACACAAAACAATACAAACAAGAAAAAACAACACACAATTGAGATTCAAAACAATAAACAGGACACAAAACGACACAAACGAGACAAGTTTTCATCTTCCAAGCACATCCTTGTATTTTAGTATAAAGGCCTTTATAGGATCAGACACTACAAACTATACTGGACTCCAACTGATTCCTCATAAGAACCGTTAATAAAGTCAAGTGCAATGCTGACACCATTATATCTTTATCATCCCTTCATCAACAACCAAACATTCAGCTGCCTGGTCTGATGAAGATACATCTGGTGTCTTTATTAACGCTCAGATTAATACTCTCATTACAGGCCCACACAATCAGGAGTGTCTGACTCCAACTTCCTGCCTCTAATTAGGAGAACAGTTGTGGTTCCACCTCTGTGACAGTCTCATCTCTCTATAAAGGGCACTGGAGGATCATGTGCACTCACATCCCTGTCATCGGTTTAACTTACACCCAGCGTGCTTTAATGTAATGAGCCTCTATACTGCAGCTCATCGGTATGCTGAAGGCAAACACACGTCCGTCCCTGCAGTTCAAGCAGTCTCGGATGAAGTGGAGTAAATTTTACTCTCTCAAGGACATCACATTAGTATCGACTGTCCTCTAATCCACCTATTAATAGCACAAGAAGAATATAGGGAAGCCAGAATAGATGGTAAAATGCTGTAATGTCATTAAACTGGATCATAAATGTCATTTATCATGTTTGTGGCATGTTTGGAGGCATCTTGCAGCATCTTCATGCATGCAATGTTACAACACAAAGACACAAAGCAACACAAATGAGACACAACAACACAAAGGAGACACAACAACACAAAGGACAAAAAACAACACAAAGGAGACACACAACAACACAAATGAGACACAAAACATAAATGAGACACAACACAAATGAGACACAAAACAACACAAATGAGACACAAAATATAAATGAGACACAACAACACAAATGAGACACAACAACACAAATGAGACACTAAACATAAATGAGACACAACAACACAAAAGAGACACAAAACAACACAAATGAGACACAAAACAACGCAAGCGAGACACAACAACACAAAGGAGACACAAAACAACACAAATGAGACACACAAGAATACAAACAAGACAAAACAATACAAACAAGACAAAAAACAACACGAAGGACACACAAAATTATGTAAACAAGACACAACAACACAAAGGAGACACAACAACACAAAGGAGACACAAACCAACACAAAGGAGAGACAAAAAATGCAAACAAAAAACAACACAAAGGGAGACACACAACACAAAGGAGACACACAACACAAAGGAGACACAACAACACGAAGGAGACTTAAAACAACACAAAGGAGACACAACAACACGAAGGAGACACAAAACGACAAAAACAAGACACAAAACAATACAAACTAGACAAAACAACAAAAAGAGACTCAAAATGACACAAACGAGACACAAAACAACACAAACAAGACACAAAACAACAAGAGAATGTGAGAGAAGTCAGAATAGAGGGTAAAACACTGCAATGTTGTTAAACTGCATCATAAATGTCAGTCATCATGTTTCCGTCATGTCTAGAGGCACAGTGCAGCTTCTTCATGCATGCAAGGTTATGAGATCTGACGGAACTGCATTTCCCAGAATGCAACAGGGGCTTGACCATGTGTTGTGTGACTGCCACCGGACGGCTGTGGGTAGAAAGTGCAGGGAAACAGTGAGGGAAGCGTGCGGGACCAGCAGCAGCATCAGACATGTAACGAGGAGATGGATTAGAGGATAATGTGCCTCGGCTGTCATCGTCGCCACCATGTTCCCGGGAGTTTTCTATGCACTGCTGGCGGGTTTCCTCGGCGCCGTGGCGTCGTCGTCGGCCAAACTGTCCCTCGGAGCCGACTACCTGAAGGGAGTCTGTGAAACCGGACTCCGGACGTGGGGAGAGCAGCGGAAATTCAGACAGGCGGACGAAACTACCGCGTGTGACCGGGTGAGGCACCGCCGCAGTTAAAGTTAATAATTAACGGAGGGGTGAGGGAGGCTGTGAATAATGCAGCCTGCTGCCTGGGTGATTTCTCACGGAGGAAGTTGGGGGGTGATCCCCGCCTCCCCCTCTCCTCCTCCTCCTCCTCTGACTCTCTCAGCATCCCTCAGCATCAGCACCAGCAGCAGCATCACACGGGGGAGCGCGTGCCGTGTCCGCGTGATGAAGGACACTGCAGCTCGTGCCGGTGTGAGGTATCGCGTTGTTTTGGTGCAGCTCGTCACAGCGTGTTGATGACAGGGAGGAAGGTTAACGTGCGAATAGGGTCAGGGGGCTTCAAGTATGACCTTCACGTTGTCCTCATACGTCACTGTGACGTCTGAAACATCTGCACGCAGCTGTGGCCACATATTTGAACTAGCAAATTAGGACTGCAGGTGGATGCTAAGTGTATGCAAAGGCTGCATGAGTCATATCAGACTCTATGTGGGTATAAGAGTGATACTTCAACATGCAGTGCAGTCAGAGCTGATATCTTGCTTTGCCAATGTTAAAATGTTGATGATTCGACTCGCTTTGTACTGTGTGGTGCCATTTCTTCATATTAACCCTGTAGATGCTTGACTGCTTGTGGAGAGAGCAGCACTACTTTTGTATTATATTATAAGAGCAATAATAAGTACATTTAGTCCAGTAATACACTTAGGTGTATGTGTTTTATTTGTGTATTACCATTCTGTGCTGTATACTCTATCCCGCGATAGTTACTTCTTACAAAGACATTGATAATGTACAATCATTATATACAGTGCCTATGAAAAGTATTCACCCCCCTTTGGAAGTTTTCCCCCTTTATTGCTTTTCAGCATTGAATCATGGTTAATGTACTTTGGCTACTTAGGCAAAGTGAAAACAGATATTCAATTCATTAAAATATTAATAAGTAATTGTACAAGTACTCCCCCCTTCAAGTCCGTATTTAGTAGACGCGCTTTCGGCTGCAATGACAGTATTGTGCCTTTGTGGATAGATCTCAATCAACCTTGCACATTTGGACGCTGCAGTTTTACTCCATTCTTCTCTGCAAACCTACTCAAGCTCTGTCAGGTTGCACGGTGATTGTGAGAGAACATCCCTTTTGAGGTCCAGCTACAAATTCTCCATTGGATTGACGACTGGGCTCTGACTTAGCCACTCCAAAACATTTACATTGTTGTCTTTAAATCATTTCTTTGTAGGTTTGGCTGTATGTTTCGGGTCAGATCTTATTCCAATCTGCAGTTCTCTTCTGGACTGCGTCACGTTGTCCTCCAGGATGCATTTATTTTACCCTCTACCTTTAGAGCCTTAAGCCTTACAGGGCCTGCTGCCAATAAGCATCCCAACATCATGATACTGCCACCACCCTACTGTGAAGCATGGTGGTGGCAGCATCATGATGTGCCGATTAGCATCCCGACATCATGATGCTGCTACCACCATGCTTCATAGTAGGGATGGTGTGTTTGTGATAATCTGCAGTGTTTGGTGTCCGCCGAACATAGTCTGATGAGCAAAAAGCTCAATTTTGTCTCATCAGACCAAATAATCTTCTCCCACTTGACTTCATAGTCTCCCACATGCCTTCTGGTGAACTCTAGTTTAGAGTAAATATGTCCAACAGTATGTTTCTTTTTGTCACTCTCCCATAAAGCTTTAACTGGTGAAGAACAGTCTTTCCCATTTCAGCCGCTGACGTTTGTAACTCCTTTAGAGGAGTCATACATGTCTTGGTGGCCTCCCCCACTACACGGACAGCTTAACCATTCAAAAGCCTGAGCTGACCGTGGTCATTACTGCTCCTTACGAAGTATGTTGAAATGAAATTATAGAGCTGCTTTTTATTAGCAGATCAAATACTACAAAATGTTCATTCACAAATATTCATCTATTGTACTGTATATGTGGCTCCAATGCTACTTCTTCTTCTTCCACCATTTCATCAATGGCAGCGAGACTGTGAGGTTGGATGTCTGCAAAAGCTCAGCTCTCTAACTGAATCAACTTTGCAGGTGCACATGTTGGCTAGCTGCCTGTAAAATGCAGCGAGTCCACATTTTTGCAGTTAACACGAGCCCCATCTGCTCTCGTTTCCCAGCTCCATATTCCTCTGAGGCTGCTGTGCGGCGGGCTGCTTTTCACCTGCAACGCTGTGATGTGGACCTTCCTCGCCAAAGCACTCAGGTATTCCTCGTCCTCCACCCGAACCACTGTGACCACCACTGCCTCCAACTTCATATCTTCCGTAAGTAGGAGCCTCTCTTACTTCCTCCTTTGCACTTGTCCTTTTTAATAAAGTCTTACTACTTTGCACCAGGCTGCGGAGGGTGGAAATAGTTTCAGAGTGACCTTACGTCCTTTGTTCCTTACATAAGATGATTTATTTTAGAAAATAGGTCGGACTATATTCAGAGATAACCTGTTGCAGTGAGTTAGGCTTCCTCCTGTTTAAACTCATGTTTCCTATCAAGGCGTCTTAACTGGCTTTTTGTTAATTTTGCGCTCAACTTGAATCCTGCAGGCTTTCCTGGGCCAGCTGATCTTTGGGGAAGCCCAGATAACATTGTGGTGGGTCGGGATCTCTCTGACCTTCTCTGGCCTGTTGGTACTGCAGAGGGTTTCACCGCAGGATGGACAGAATGGAAGGACGAAGGACGAATAATATGTGTGGTCTCCACTAGCTGGCTGTGGTATGTGGTGTGTATCAGCAGGCATCTCCTTTGATTTTACATGGAGACAAAGAATAGTGAAATCTGAGAAACAGCAATTGTATTTAGTATATTTTGTTCTTTAACTCCAATACAGGTACCTAATTATTTATATTACATTTAAATAAGAGAAATTAGTTGTTCTCTTACAGGCTTGTAAACAAATTATTCCCTGTTTTAGTTATTTACCTAAATGCCAGTCGAATTGTCTTCCTCTGATAAGGAGGTAAAGCTTTGTTTGGATTCAGTATCTACCCCTCAGTTTGTGGCCATGCAGGCTGTAAAACCCTGCTGGCTCAGCTGCAGCCTTGTTCAGTCCAGTTCTAAAATCAGAGGAGATGTTGGCTTCCAGCCAGTCGGGCCATGGCACGACTACAGTGTGGATAGTGGAGACAGGCTAAAGGATGCCTGGGTCCAGCCTCCCAGAAGCTCTAAACTCATCTTTGTCCACAGGCTTACAAAAGAAGCAAAAACAATACTAGCTTTAAGTTAATTTTCTTGGGAAATCAGTCAACGACAATAACAGCACAACAACTCATGAGCTAACAGAAAAATGTGAAGGAGATTGTAAAGAATAGTTTGACATTATAGGCTCATTTGCTTTCTTGTTGAGAGTTAGATGAGAAGATTGAGACCACTGTCCATGTCTGTACAGTAAATATAAAAGCAGGAGGAGCTGCTAATTAGCCTAGCTTAGCATAAAGACTGGATATAGGGGAATCCACTTCGATATGTTCGATCTTGTTTGTTTAGTCTGTCCAAGAAAAGAAGTGTAAAAATGTGGTTTCTGGGGGAATGCGTTTTTTTTTAGGACGTCTGGTTACAGGAATCTTGTAATCCCCTGAATAAACCACAACTTGTTGTTTTTTACTCTTTGGTTTTTGCGCAAATGAGACAAACATGAGGTGCTATCTGATTCCTCCAATCTCCAGTCTTTTAACTAAGCAAACTGTAACCTCACTGTTACTCCCAGTTTACTGTATAAACACGATATCAATCTTTTCATCTGAGTCTCTGCAACAAACAAGATAAGCATGTTTGTCTAAATGTGGAACTATTCCTTTAAAGGAAGAGCCAGATTATACAATACATATATAATTTGGGAACTTGTGTGCATAATGACAGACTGAGCTGAAGTTGGTCTTTGAGTTTTGTGTGTGCGTGATGCCACCATCAGTCAGCCTGTGCATTATATACTGTATCCCCCAAAGCTTTCTTAATTTCCACATGTACTTAAGCTATTATGACACTCACTGTAAACATCCCACACTGACATTGCATTTTATGCATGCTCAAGGCGATGTTTCAACTGAAGCACTTAGCTAACAAAGTGTACTCACATTTTCACAAGTAATAATCCTTCTAATGTAGCGCTGAAAGGCTCGTCCCCGGTATGAATGTGCTCTCTGCCTGGGTTTTACTTTCTGTTTGCCTTTTTCTCGATAGCCTGAACCTTAACCTCACGACATGAGCATGACACATGTTTTGACTCAGAGGCAGCTGATCTTCCATTTCATGATAAACGTGTGCATGTTCCCACCAAGGCCTGAACTCGGATAAATCACAACAAAGCATCCTGGGAACGTCGGCCCACATCAGAGCGATGGCTCTGTTGAACCGCTTCATTAATCTTGTGACTTGGGCGGCCGTCGTTGTCTCTCCACCATCAGAGGCATCACACAGTCTCGTGATTGCCTGTTGAGCTTTATGTGCCCTGCATTTGCAATCTCATATTATTCTGTTGCGCATCATGAATAATGATCCGTCGCTTACAATTCCTCGGGGCTCTGCAGACACCTGGCTTCATCGAAAGCTTCCCTCAACATCCCTGGATTTGTCAGCGAGGTTGCAATAACGTTATAACACTGTGATGTGTGGAACAGATCGAACTGTCGAGAAACAAGGACAGAACATGTCAATATATACAACTAGAAGGATGTTCCTGTTAGTATAAATCAGTATACAGGTATTTCCCTGAGCATGACATCAAAGGCTGCTTTATTGAACGGTGTTTTAAGATCACACTTTGCTGTTGTTTGGATACATATCATATTATAAATGCATAATGGTAGCTATAATACCTGTCTGTAATATCCCACAGCAGCAACGCACAAATATATCAGATGTCCTTCCAACTGCTGCTGTGCAGGGTTTGTATCATGTGATTTACATGCATCCCTATTAATGTGACTGCAGTGACAATGTGATTATAATATACTATAGGCTCTCATGTTAAAGGCCGGCTGAGTGATGTTTCATAACAGGGCTGTAAACGCAGCAACATCAAACGTGATTTGTTTTTGGTGCCTCCACGTTTCGGCGTCCTGGGTGTGTCGCATAAAGAACATATTTTGGGGAAATTAAATTCACTTTTTTGTCAAGAGTTAGCTGAGAAGAATAATACCACTCATATATGTAGCTGGAGCTAGCTGCTAGTTAGCTTAGCTAGCTTGGCTCTGTCTAAAGGTGACAAAATGTACTTATCAGCATCTCTAAAGCTACTTATCACATTGAGTGTCGTTATATTATTGTTTAATCTGTACAAAAATGTGTAAAAGTTAAAACCAGCAATACCCTTATGTTGCTTTGTGGAAATCAATAGCGTAAAGAAGGAAGAGACTTAAAGGAATAGTTTGATGTCTGTGAAGATTCTCAGTCATGCAGGTCATGGTTATCCGCGTAGTTTCAATCGTAGCATCTGGACTTGCTTGAGTTTGTCGAAAACGTTTCACCTCTCATCCAAGAGGCTTCATCAGTTCTAAACTGAATTTTTGGGAGTATAAAAATCTAGAACTCCTAACCAGTCAGTTAGAACTGATGAAGCCTCTTGGATGAGAGGTGAAACATCTTCGACAAACTCAAGCAAGTCCAGATGCTACGATTGAAACTACGAGGAGAATAATTTGATGTTAAAAATTTCAAGTTTTGCCAAGGATTTACATCATTGACAGGGGAATATCGAAACAATTCCCTTTCACTATTTTGTGGGACACCATCCCTCTATCCTGGGCTGAGCATCACCCAAAACAATTGTGATTGGTTTAGAGAAATACAAACAACCCAGTGCTTATTTTTCCCCTATAGCAGAATGAAAATAAGGTGCAGTCAGACCATTCTGCACAGCATTTTGTCATCATTAGAGAATGGGCTGACAATGCTAGACTATATGGTCTTTTAAGGTGCATCCCAAGTTAGGGGCTGCATCCTTGTAATGCTACTTTCAAAAACCCAATGTGTCACAGCTGCTCAACGATCACTGTCAAATTTGGAAGGTTGCTTTAAATGCAGACTAGAAATGCATCCATCTTTTCCCAGGCAATGAAGGGTCCAACCTATCACAAGATTCACTGCATGCTAGTGATGGTTGGATTTTTGAGAATATGGCAGACTCCATATGGCGCCAAAGACTACACATCTAAATGTAAGAAGTGGGTCATCCGAATTTCCTCCAGTTTTATATTTGATGAAATAAAAACATACCAAACCTATACCAAAACATCAAAATGAATGGGACCTTTTTAGTTTGTGTCCTTTGAAGGATGCAGTCCAAAGTGACCCCATTTGAAGGCATCATATTCAGTTGCCAGATAAGCAGTGGATGCTAGCCAAAACATAGGCTTACAAACACCCTAAAACCTCAACTTGAACTTTATACACTTGATTTTTGGTAAAGATTAAACACATAATGTGGTTTAACATGTTAACTATTGAGCACTAGAGGTGGTCCTTCAGATGGAGCCAAGCCAGCCGTTTCTGCCATTTACAGGTTTTATGCTAAGCTAAGCTAACTGGTTGTTAGTAAAAGCTTCACTACCGTACAAACTTGAGTGGTGTTATCTTACAGCTCTCAGCAAGAAAGTGATTTTTTCCTTTAACCTACCTTTAATATCTGCAATATTTGCTTTTTGTTTCTGAACACTTTCTGGTGCCTGGCTTTTCTCCAGTTAACGGCATGATGTGAGGGGAAACCATCTACCTGTGAACCCACTTTCACTGTAACATAACTAGACAGAGCTTCTGCAATAGCCACAACTACAGCTCTGTGACAGCAGCATGGCATTGAGTGTGATGTACTTCTATCTGTGTGCACATAAAGTGTAGACAGAGATTAGAAAACCACTATAATATGATCTTGACCTGACAAGGTGCGCATCACATCGACAAGTTAATGTGCTGCAAGAAAACTACTAAACTCGTCAGTTTTGATTGGTAGAAGAGAACAGTCTTTGTTCAGTGTTAAAGAGTTTGAATAATAAATAAGGGGAGCTCACACTAATGGAGAATAGACTGATTTTGCATTAGTTTGTTGTACTCCTACTCTTAAATTTTGCAGCTCAGTCATCAGTTTAATCTGAGGGCTGCTGCACTGACAAATTCTCCCCATTATGTTCAATTTTTAACACAGATCGAGACAGTTTGATTAGGCTCTCTGTGCTCCGACATAAATAATTCATGAAATGTCTTACAGATTGTGTGAAACAAACATTTGTAAAAGTGTAAATATGTTCTGTTAATAGGAACCACTTGAAAAGATGTGTAAAATTGCCATCTCCGATGAGAGCAGAAACACTGTTAAATTATTAAATAAACATCTCATCTGACAAACAGGATTCTCGTCTCCATCACTCAGGTTTTGTGTTTTCGTGAGAGGATCTGAAGCTTCTCGGCTTCCAGTTGAATTGAATTAGATGTGAAGGATTGTGTTTTGGTGCCGTAAGCAGGTTCCCATTTAGCTCAGTGTCCTCTCTTTGCATTCAGACAGTGAAGTCTAATGAATGCTTTCTGTAGTTAATGGGGCTGCTAGCGTTAGCCTCGAGATGCTCTACGTTAATACACAGAGAGCTTTATGCTCCATTTGAGCAGCTCGCTTCCTTTAAATACCGCTGGCAAGAATGGAAAACAAAACTATTCAGCTTAAAGCTCAACACTGAAGATAAGAGCATGTTTGTGCAATGCAGCATGAATGTGTCCATTACATGTTTTAACACTACAGTTTTATCTATGAATTAAAAATGTCCAACTTTCTCACAAAGTAAATTATATTTGGTAAACTGATCAGAATCTTTTTTTCTCTCTCTCTGTATCTGTACTTTGACAGACAAGTTTTGTAAATTGAAATGTGTGATTTTTATAAAAATAACAGAAATATGCAGTTATTTAAAATACAGCAACTATTCAGATCATGAAATTCAAATTCAAAGGTTTTTATCTAGTATCCTCGTAGTTTCAATCGTAGCATCTGGACTTGCTTTAGTTAGATCGAAGACGTTTCACCTCTCATCCAAGAGGCTTCATCAGTTCTAAACTGACTGGTTGGGAGTTCCAGATTTTATACTCTTCAGGAGCCATTCCTGAGTATAAAATCTGGAATTCCCAACCAGTCAGTATTCCTCAAAAAAAGGAGTAATGTGAATGTAAATTTAAATTTTAGTTTTACCTCAAGAAAATGAAACTTGGCAATCTGTCCTAGGAGAGACTCTGATCGCAATCTGTCCTAGGACAAACAGTGATTCTACCAGGACAATAACAAAAAGATAAAGATAAAGAGATAAAGCTAAAAACAATACAATACAATATAAATCTTAAAGACAGAAGTCTTTTAGTTATGGTTAAGGTTAGGGTGAACCATGTTCAACAAAGTGCCACCCACATACTGTTGGAGTCAGAATAGACTGTAAATACTGTCAATAAGTATAATAAACTCATAAATGGGAATGTATTAATTTGATCATAAAAGGAGAGTTTTCTTGCTGTATTTGTAAGAATATTGTTGTTTCCTTTATTTTAACATATCATTAAAATAAATTTGAGTTTGTCCTAGAAGAGACTGCGATCGCAATCTGTCCAAGGACAATCGGCGATTATCCTGGATCGCGATTTCTACTGTGACATATACATATATAAAGAGAAGATCTATGCCGCCTACACTTGTGCTTTAATTATATTCTATTATATTCACATTGCAAGAGCCTCTGGTTCATGTCTGTTGTAGCAAAACTTTGGTGTAGTGAAATTTTCATATAAATACGATAACCTTGTCACTGTCTGGTTTTGACTACACCGTGTCTTAATTACATTCCTCGGCTGAGAAGTGCCCGTTATCTCCATGAGAAAGCTGAGACCGTAATGGAAGAAGGACAAATGTTACAATAACTTTATTGTCTGGTTTGACTGTCTGGTCAGACCTCTGAACCCGATCCTGGTGTATGAGCTCTGCCCTTTTAGCCTTTCTATACTTTAATTTACTTTAATGAATACAAAAGACAAATACTGTTGCACCTTGGTTGATTTATTACGGCTCATCCATATTTCCCACACAGTGTCCACTGGTTCCAACTGCAGTCTCCAGTTGTGCCATGTCTCATCACGATTTACATAAGTTTCAGAAATGGAGCATTATCAAGCAGTCTGTTCTGTAGCAACAACAATTCCAATGTTGCTGGCAGTTGCTTTGGGATTTTCTTTTGTTTCACAAGCATATTGAAGACACATTTGGAGCTCATTTACAACCAATGAGGCAGGAGATACTTAGTGACTGTATTTCACTAGTTTTCATTGCTACAGCTGCTTTCATCAGAAGTGAAACTGCAGCATTCATTTCCTTCCCTCACACGTATGTGAAGGCAAAAAAAAAGAAAGAAAGAAAAGCATCATGAAATATTAATTTCAGCCGTCAATAAATACTGGAGTTTATACATTCAAGTGAAAATCTTGCTGCAGACACGGCAGTCTGGTAAATACCGGTCTGGTGTTTTATTTACATGGCAAAGCGTGGAGGAAGAGCCGTGAGCGGAATGGAGCATCCTGTGTCCGATCAACAGTAGCTCGCTGGCTAAAATTGACATTGGGAGTGAATTGTCCTGCCCAGAAGCGCAGGAATCAATATTGAAGTCAGCCGATTCAAGCTCGACGTTGCGAAAACATTGTTCAGTTTATTTTTTTTTGCGTTAATTATAGTAATTTCCCATTAATAGTGATTAAACTGTTTATTTGTTTAGCTTATGTTAATCACGGCAATCAGTCCTCACTTCATTACTTGGTGTGTATGAGTTCACTCAGTCTTTGAGCCAAGATACTCAAAACTGGTCACAGTAGCATTTTAATCATTTAGAGTGACTCACAGCCACTTCACTCCAAATCATTTCATCTGTTCTTGCAACGTCCAACCCAAAACACGCACACACGAAAACACACACACTCGCACAAACCGGATTCAACCAGGCGGGTTTCAAACAAGGGAGGAAAAACGCTGTTGGGGAAACTAGTGTGCTTATTTCCTGTGCCTCATGACAATAGTGATTAATGTCCACGCAATAAGGCACTTTGACTGAAGGACATCTACTGCTGCACTGGAGGACTTGGCCATATCAATAAATGTCCTGTGTCCTTCAGTTGCCACATCCTCTTTCCCCTTAAACAATCTTGCCGCGATGTGATACTGTGTCAGCTTTACTTACAGCTGAACTGTCAGTCAACGCTGCCCTGTGGAGAGTGGAGACAATGGAACCTTCAGGCTCCTTCTTCCTGCATTGTGTTATTGTGGGTCAGCAGACCATGTGTGTTTGCTTTGTCCTCAGTGGGTTTCTTTCTTTCTTCTTTTTTTTTTTTTTTGGTTGGTTGGTAACATTCAAGATTGTCTTTTTCTGAGGCGAGGGGGAAAAACCAATTCAAAAGTAGGCTATCTCTTCCACGAGGCTCATTTTCCCCCCATCATGAATTATGGCGACAATCACTAAAGATATAGGATTAGGCTGTGCATGTGTTATCAGGCTCAAAGTGCTCCGCAGAATGCAAAATAAGCCGGCTGAATGAGATTCAAGGTGTGTGTGATGAATTAAATCTTAACCTTTGCATAAATTATTTTGGCGTTGTCTTGAACAGCTGTAGAGAGTGAAGTTCGCCTGTACACCAGTGAGTGCAAGCAACACCTTTTTTTGTTAGTATGCATGTGGGTTGGTTATAGTTCAGAATTAGGTCACTGCGGGCTTTATATATAAATTTGAACACATTACGCTGCCTTTGACTGTCAACAGGATAGATAAGTGCTTTGTTTGAGCTGAACGGAGCAACGGCACACTAGAATAAACTTGAAATGATGCCACGTAAACATGACTGTGTTTAGATCTTTGGCATTCTTGCTACTGAAAAAAGCAACTCACGATATTGCTTTTATGCGGAAGGTTTAACGGTGTAATCTATTTTCAGTTGACTGCCCGGGAGCATGCTAATTTTGACAATGATTTGTTCTGGTTTTATATGGCTCTTTTATTTAGTGTTACTGTCTGACAGTTATTAGATTTGGGGGCCAATAGCATTTTGAGAGCTTAAAAAATAATGTATTGTCTCAGTTTTTTTTTTTTAAACACTTATTTAAACACTCTTTTAATTACAATGTTATACACTTGATGATTCAGCTGCACATAGTTGGAACATTTTACAGAAAGTATTAAAGCTTGGCCGTATCTTTTAACCAGTTTAAATCCATGATCATTGACTACACTGCTTTTGAATGGGACTGTTTTTAACGGTGTTCCTTCTTTGTTGTCTCGTTGATTGTTGCCTTTTTATCCTGTTGACTAGGGATGGGAATCAAAAACCGGTTCTTGTTGAGAACCGGTTCCCAGTGTTTCAATTCCTTGGAATCATTTGCCAATTTTGCAAACGATTCCCTTATTGATTCCAGTGGGCACAAATGACGTCACCACGCACGTGCGTTTATCCGCGGCGACGTCATTCACCAGTGCAGCCAGCAGGAAACATGGCACCCAAGCAGCACAAACGCTCGAAAGTTTGGTTACATTTCACGGGAAAGGATGACAGCAGGGCAACTTGCAACACTTGCAAAGTGGATATTTCATCAAAGGGAGGAAATGCTACCAATATGCAGAAACATTTGCACACACAGCATGCTATAACTTTGAATGAATGTTGCCTTTTTCGTTTCGCTCCGGAGTGAATCTCAACCCAGCAGCAGCGGCAACATTAGCACGTCCTCTGCTGTTAATACAAGAATCGATAAGAGAGTCAATAAAGAACCGAATCGTTAAGCAGAATCGTAAAAATCTTATCAATTCCCATCCCTACTGTTGACTGTACTCTTGACATCATTGTGGCATTGTGACATCAATGAGGGCTTGCCTTCAATGATTCCTCGACATTTAAATAATGGTTGAATTAATGAAGGAATGATTATTTAAAGAAAAAAAATTTATTGAGTGAAGCCTTTTACAGCTCACAGAAAAATAAACTTTAAACTATGTAATTAGGAATGCACCAGTATCATTAGTAGGTAGAATATTTGGTTTGATGCCATATTCTGTAAACATCTCAAATACAACAGATAGATGGAGTAGAAATGTCAGTGGTTTGGACATATTTAAAAGCAAAGCATACTTCAAGCTTCGTCGTTTGCTAATGCTATCGGTGAGGGACACCGCAAACCAACTTTGCAACAAACGCTGGAGAAGCAAGAGCAAATCTCTAGACACAACCCAAGGGTAGCAAAACAGAAGCTCTACCAACCACACTGCTCTTAATAACCAGCTGCTGTTGGTTGAAAATACAGGATTTTCGTCCACTCCTCAGCCTCTCAGGCCCCAAGAGATTCTCAGCCATCACCACATTACAGAAGCTGTCTCACCGAAGCTGCATGACTTTGTGAATAATCACATTAGCAGCCTGTTCAGCTTCACCATTGAAATATGGACCAGCAGCGTCTGCCCAGTGTCGCTCATCAGCTTCCCTGCGCTGTGGATGCTGTGGATTTTACTCCCCAGCAAGTCTTAGTGAAGCCGTTTGCACACGGCACTTGTGACCTCACGATAGCAGGTTTTCAAACTCATTACACTTTTTTATGGTAATTGTATTTTTTATGGTAGAAATAATACTTTACTAGGTTCATGTATCAGTACTTGGTGTTGGCAAGTACCCAAATATAAGTACCTCTAAGTACTTGAATTATGTCACATTCACCCAAAATGGTAGATTAAATTATGCAGGTTGTTACACAGTTGTGTTCTTGACACATGAGGTAATAACTGTAATTGTCCTTCAGTTAATTAAAAGGCACACTGCACTGTGTACTGTTCAACCTTATCAAAGCAACCCACTCAAATATTTCGAAATCATTTTACTCTATATTTATGTGAGGGAATGTTTGATTTCACACAGGTCTTTGTACAGAGCAGTATGATTTATAAAGCCAACTTAAGAATATTAGTTATTGTAGCTGTGAAAATAATAATGTGTTGGCACTGTAATTTTCTGTTTGGGACCTTCGATGAACCAATTTAACTACCTTTTTAGAAGTTTTGACTCTAGGAGGTCTGAAAAGGTCCTTTGCAAAGTGGGAATAATAGCTGGTGCTACCCACCTGCCCAAAACCTAAGATAGTTGTCTGTAACTATACTATTGTTTTAGAGTAGTACTACAGTTTACCTCATATCCGACTTGATATGAAATAGTACCTTATTAAGGAATATTAATTTTGATTATATAACACAGGTGCCAAATAAAGAGGGCTAGTATGGAAAAGGTTATTAGCCTGTCAAAATGTAAAGTTAATATCCGCTTTAGCGCCACTTTATTGCTGAAGCCATTTCATGAATTCCCTGTCAAAAGCTATTTCTTTGCTCCCTAAGTTAACAGCTCAAGAGATCAGTCCCAAGACACTTTCCTTTGGGTTTAGAATGAGATGGATGTTGTTTGTTTCTCTCACACTTCAGCTATCTGTTTGAGAGAATGCTCTAAAACAACAATGGAAAGGTCGAGGTAATTGGTGTTTAACCATGAAGGGCTGCAATGCATTTAAGGTGGCGTTAGGCCTCCGCCAGCTGCTTAATGTATCATAATTGAAAACTTTCTTTTTGGATGTTTTATTGTTTCACCATGGAACTGTAAAAATGACGGAGGCAGCCAGTGTGAAAATCCGATGTTAGTTAATTTCAGGGAATTCTTCGGGAGAAGATCTGCTGAGTTAGATTCTTTTTGGAGGCAGAACAGGAGTTTAGAGACTACCCTATCGATCCTGTTGACATGCTCCCCTTTGGGGAATGCAAATGTTTCTGTTCTTCAACACAAACATTCAACCCCTCCTGGTAGTGGAACCCTAATTAACTAGGGATTTGAATACCATGGCCTTTTGCTTTTGACATTTTCATATTTCAGAAAGACATTGTTTTACGCTTCCGAAACAAAGACAACACTCGTATTTATCAGACAGTAAAATTTTACGACGGCGCGGTCAACAGTTGGATTTATTGACCATTTAAAAAAAAAAAAAAAGTAAAACATCAGTTGATCCCTGGGTAATTTTTGCCGTGTTGTCATACAAAGTCCTGTGCGCCTGCTTATCTGTCAAACACTGGTATAAGCTGAAGGTGAGACAGCTGCTGTATGTTGTTGTCACAGCTAATCTAAATCTCAGAACAGACGTGTTTACCGCAGCAGAAGAGACTTTTCCAAGGTAACCACGGATCACTCAGGGATTCCACAGATCATCTGTCCCCACACTTAACAGCCAGCACAATGCAGGTGGGAGCTAACAACCACTCTGCTGCATCAGCCTCTCAGTTCTCAAGACAATCATCTGCACTGCTGTAATGTTTAGAATTAAATGCTTTGAATAGGCCTTATGGCACCAGTAACATTACTTAGTGTAGTCTTGTTAAAATGGAAGTTGTTGCTTTGAGATGAACAAAGATTAATCATGCATTTAAGCCAATGAATGTTTTAATTGCCCTTTCAATATTCTAATTAAAGTATTTTTTATTCTGTAAATAGGGAGATTCAGTGGGCAGTATTGAGGGGGTTCAAGCGGGACTGTAGTACTAAGAGACCCGTCATAACGTGTGAAGATAAAACATGGACAGGCTGAAAATAAATTAGTTTTTTTGCCTTTCAGATTTGTGATTAGAGGAAACTTCACGGTTTTTGTCATGTTTTGTATGTCAGGATTTAAAGGCTGATATCAGTGTGTCATTTGAAGTATTTTTCCTTTCAAATTTGGTATTGGACCTGCACTGTCAGGTCATAAGAAGTGCAACCGAATGCCCTTGCACGTTGGCTTCGCCACTCAGCTGTGGTGTGTGGTATTTGACTGGAATCATTACCTTGAGTCACAGCCAAGTACCCCTCGATTGAATGCAGTTTTTCAGCCGTTGTTTGCTCTTGCTGCTGTGTGCTCTGGATCTCATGTTTATTAGCCTTGACTACCACTACAAGTTTGACTACATGGAGATGATGACATTAGTGCCAAGGTGGCATCAGGTTTGATGTGAAATGTGTGTGGTTGTCTTTAGAAAGTGTGCCGGTGTTGGAACAGAAAAACGGCAAGCTCAGTGATATGTTGGCACACATGACTGGTAATGAAATAGTCTTGTAATCCCTTTGTTTTAATTAGTGGCCATCTTATTGTGGCACGCCACTCAGTTTCTTCCCTTCCTAATAGTTCCCAAGTTAATCAGCAGGAGTATATTTCTATTATTTGGACCATGGCAATGCTTCATACTTATCTTTGATCTTGAGTCTAATTTTTATTTTTTCATCTCAATACCTTTAAATCCAGAGCTTGTAAGCACACAGGTTGGAATTAATTTGTTTTTGAAGAAACTGAAACTCCAAACCTCGACTAACTTCACAACTATAATTATAACACAGTTTTTTTTCCTTGTCTTAGAAAATGTCACAATTGATTTCATAGCCAAATTAATCAGTTTAAACACTTGGAAACAAATACTGTAATTTTTTTTATGCTAAAAAGTACCAGTGTGGAGGTGGGAAGGAAACCGAGAACAGTTTGGTGTGACAAATAAATAATTAAATTTTCTCTTGAATTGCATTTCAGCATGGTATTTCAGGGGAATTTTTGTATTAAAATGTGACAGTAGATAATGAATCATCATGAATATGAGCAGCACATACACCTTAGGTGTGTATGAAATCTGCAGGGAAGAAAAACTAATTTTAAAGTAAAGGTAAGAGAAAATCTGCAATTAGAGACTTTGCAAGTATACAGTAAACAGACTACTCATGTCCAATTAATGCTGCAGCAGTCACCTGAAACAGTGTCAGTTTTTCAGTCATTGTATTTTATCAATATATTTTTATTGTCTTTTAAGTTCAGATGTTTATACTCATGTTGCAATGTAAAATGTAGTGTAGCAGGCCTGTGTCTTAGATTGGTACGTTGTGTATTCCTCTCATTACTTGAGCCAGATTGTGTTTACATCCTGGTCGCTGTGCACTTCTACATACTAGCGAAACAAACAGAGAGGCTGTTAGAGAGGTATCAAATGCATTGCTGTTCATGGTTTTATTTATCGCTTCTAAATTCAGCCTTCAAGTATTGATTAGCCCAACATCAAAGAGCATTTAAAGAGGAAGGGAGGAGGTCTGACTGCTTGTATGGCCCCGGGCAGGCATGAAGATTCTGCTTGGAAGTGATGCATGCAAAGTCCTAGTGCACTGCTATTATTTATGGCGAACATTGAGTCATTTGGCGAGCGACCTGAAGGTTGAGCATTTTTCATCAATAGTAGGGGGACGTTTCTTTCTACTGAGGCAAATTTCTACAGGTATTTGATTTGATTCCAGACATTTTAATGAATTTGCAGCTGCTCTACAGTAGTATTTTACAACTTGACAATTTGTCGTTTTTTAGATGCTTTTCTCTAAATCACCTCACTGTAGCTACGCCAACATAAATTTTCACGCTGCGTGCCCCTACATTAGCTGTGATCAAATAACTGACCTGCCGGGTATCAGTGTCACACTCTTAGATGGACCCATTTACATTACCAGTAATCAACCATCACCATTCATGGACACCAGTAATGTGTGAGGAGTGTAATGTATCCACCAGAGGCAGCTGAATTTATTTCAGAATCAATAACTAGACAATTCATGCGGGGCTGCACACCGTGTCCTGAGGAATGACCTCATAAGCTCCTGGCACTTAAGCGATCCAATTGCCACATATTGAAAATTGAAAACTCACTTTACACAGTAAATTTTCCTGACACTGTCAGAGCTGTTACGTACAGTCCTGCCGCCATGTGTGGAGACGCATTTGAAGATTGTTTATTGTATTCTGTGAATGGAGCAAGCTAGAGCTGGTGTAGTAAAGGTCACAGTACTGGATTTGTGTAATCTTGTTAATGGTTTTCATCAGAGCCCCTGATACACTCAATCAGTGATCACTCCAGCTATTTAATGCAGTTAATTCACTGTACTAGCATTGCCCTGGAAGCACATTTAACGGCAGATTGACACAGTTTAGATTTAGTGGATAGTTTCACCATTTGAGGAGTAGCCATCCATTGTAGGTTCAGCCTGTCTGTAAGTGGCTATGTTAAACATTGACTCCTCTACAGGAAGTCATGCAGTTTTAATTCACAAAAGAGTTAGACAATAGAACAATTGTTCTTTACCGGCATCTTTTGAATAGAGAATAAATGCCAGGATGTGTGCATTTTTTTTTTCTATTCAAGGAAGACTGAATACACTGGAGACTTTCATCTAGACCTTTTCGCCCACATGCTCTATCAAAGTCTGAACATTTGATGTGCTGTGTTTCTCACTTATTCCTTGTGGTAAAAGGTTTAAGAAGAGTCTAACACATGACACATTGCAATGCTCAGGCCTATTCACCTCTGACTTATGTAATATTGTAGCACAGATAATATGAATCTTCACAGTATACCTTTTTAAGAGGAGAAAAACTGCTGGGAACGCGGGCGTCTGAACTGTGAGTGGGCTGAGAGCTAGTGACACATTTGGATTTGATTATAATGAGATGGCCTTATCCAGTTTTCACCAGATAAGTTTGCGGAAAAGACTGCAGAGCGAGTGTGGCATAATGAGAAAGTCGAGCATGCCTCCGTTGCCCTTCCTCCTATTCTGCTTTGTTTTTCAAGTTCCCTAATGAAACGCAAACAAAAATGTTATCTGTTTGGGAGGAGATCCAAGGGTGTAATGCACACAATCCCTGCAATCATGTGTATTTGCCAGTGTTTCTGGACTTATCTAAAAGTTAGTTTTCAGTTTCTGTCACTTGACTATTTTTTACTTGTCCCTACATCTCACTGTGAAGTTGAGTTTTAGGCTTCCAGCACTCTGCATGGCATTGACAGAAACATCTTGGTACTGAATGTTCAGAAGCACTTCCTGTCAATTAACACAATGAGGTTAGATGGACCTGGACAAGCACGCAGATATGCCCAAACAGAAATGATTAAAAAAGGTGTCAAGGGGACTTTCTCTGAACATTTCAGTCGAGGAATGATTTTAATACCAGACTAATGGGCTTAATTTTCCTGTAATATGGCTCCATTTCTCTGGCCCAAGGATGCTGATGTCCTCTTTGCTGAAGCTGCTCGTTTGCTTTTAGCTGTGTAGGTCTAAATATGTGCATTGGGATTTGAGTTGTTTTTTTTTTTTTATTATTTCTGAGTTTGATGTTTTAGCCCTAAGGCCTGGCTCCCTCTGTGCTGTATCTTTGGCTGATCTTGGCAGTTCTCATGTTCCCGAGGTCCTTGGTGTGACTTGAACACTTCCGGGGATATCTTGCCACATTGCCCACTTCCCGAGGAATGAGAAACACATGCGCTCACAAGATCAAGCTCCACTTACTTCTTTTTCTATGCTCCTCTGCTTCACGGAGGGATCCCTAACCTTGTTTTTACCACAGTAATAGTGTGTAACTACGCTCCACGCACTGTGGATATATCGAGGTGCTTGTCATTTAAAATAAAATGTGCAAATATGAAATTTAGGTGTGTTTGTCACAAAGACATATGTTAGTCAGCGGAAAGCAGAGCAGATGTCCTTACATTTGACAGTTGACTCTATGCATTGGAAATGAGTTTGCTCAGACAGCAGCTGTCTTCCTCAGTATTCACATTTTTTTTCCCTCCTCCTCATATACATACCACTTTTGCATCAGGAGTCTGCCCTTTCTACACTCATGATGCTTGTGAAAATACATCTCATTTCTGTTTAGTACAATTTCAGACAGAATAATGTAAAAGTTGTTGAGACTGTAGTTTGTCTAATTAGTAAATTTAATGATATGCATTCTCTCTCCCTCTAATTAAAGGGACCAGCTGAGAAAATGGGAATGGGTGAAATGAATGAGTTGTGCTTCCCTCTCCCACAACAACTACTGTCAAAATGTCTGTGCGTATGAAGCTGCATGAATGTAAAGCAGGACAATGCTGGAGGGAAGAGAGTGTGAAAAATGTAACGATACTGACTGACTCGTTTGAAAGTATCCACTTTATTCAAACACTATTCGGCACATCGCCTTCATTAGGCGTATGAAGGTGATGTGAAACGTGTTGTTGAATAAAGTGCATGCTCTTCAGGGACCTTGGTGTTGCCAAGAGGTATTTTTCACTTTTTTTTATTTTATTATTTTTTTGAGCTTCTGGTTAACTAGCGAAATAGTGGTAGGGCACAGTGTGTATTATTGAAATGGTGCAAGTGAGCTAAGCTGGTTTTCTTTTTAATAATTAGGCTGAAGTAACCTGTTCTCAGTGATAATGGGTTTTGGCACCATAAAGTAACAGCGGTGCTGCGTGACTACGAGGGATTTCAGCATGTCTCTCCCAGTTTCAGGTTGAAGAGGTGATAAAGGTGTTTATAAATCACAGCAGCCATTGAAGGATATGTCTGTTGATATTGTACTTGTTTTCTCATGATCAACAAATCCTATTAAAAAGGCCAACACCTACAATGAAATGATAACTGGCTTGATAGTGTAGTGCTGTAGACCTTTTTTTTTTGTTAAAACCAATTTAAAAAAACATGCGTGAGCTGCACTGTTGTTCTTTGGAGACATGTACCTTCATTACCATGAACATGGGCACTGTTAGTTTATTTTGAGTCAATACCACATACACTGTCCTGCTGTAGTAAATATTCATTAGCGCACCAAATCCGTGGCTGAAAATGGCCCTCAACAAACACTCTGTTTACTCCTGTTAATGAGTAACGTTGGCTTTAAAACGTCAGTGCCCAGATGTTTGATCAAATGAATTAGTGTCTTTTTTGAAAATGAAACGATGTATTTGTGGCAGTGTTCAAACATTTCTGTCCTCGGCAAGGAAAATCTGAAGGTATAAGACTAATGCATTGCCGGGTTTTTTCATGGGATTTGTTGATGATGGCAAAAATATATAATATCGACAGCTTTATCCTTTAAAGCCAAATACTGTCACAGAGGATCGGTACAAATAATAGATTACCAGATGGCACATCGTGTACGAGCCTAACTGATCTTCCATTTATTTTTGTATTAGCTGAAACAAGAACAAGCAGATATCATCAAAAAAACACAGGCCTGGTGTTCTATTTTAGGACTCAGAGTTTCATTTCTGGAGTTTAATTTCCTATTTTTAGCTTATATAAGACGTTATCCTCCTTTTGCAATAGGTAGCACCATTTTACTGCATTGAACGAATGTGCATGAAGTAGTAGATTTATGCACACTGAGTAGATTTATTTTTTTAAATCACATATAATGGTGTTTTTCAGCACTGATAATAGGGCACGTACAAACACTATTCTCGTGGAAAGAATATGGGGTTGCAAAAGTGATTACATGATCTGTGGGGAAAAAATCCTGAGACCGTTTATTGCTTTATATACCTACAGAGCACCTGATATACATTCTAGATGTGTATTTTACTTGCAGATAGGAGAATTCACCTCATTAAAATACACCAGCACGCTGTCACAGTTTTAATTTACATGGACATTATAACTCAGGATGCATTTGATAGTTTAATCCATTCCCAAATAATCCTGCCGGTGACACGGATGTGCCAGCCCGGCTATCCTTCACGTACCTGATGCTAACACCAGTGATAAGATTGATATTTTAACTCCGTCCCCCAATGACTAATGCAAGCTAAATGCTCCTGTGGTTGTTGTTAGGCTGCTGTTTTTCAAGGGCTCTCAGGGGTTCTTGGCTTGTTGTTGAGTGTGATATTATGGAACAAATAGTAGGGCTTAATGGTGGTGTAGATGATTTAACTGCCCTCAGGGCAATGAAAAAGGGAAAATGATTTTGCGGGCCTTTACAGTGTACAAAGTGTTATTCCGTAGGTGTTTTGAAGCCTTTTATTTTCTCAGCTTCCTAAAAAATACTCGGATATAAAAATCCAGGCCAAACTGGGTGTATATAACGTCTCATTTAAACTACCTGTCATAATTCACCTGTGTTTTCCACATTTCACATTTATGTATGTTGCTTGAGTGCAGCACAGCTCTGCTCAGTCTCCTTCAGGCCCGGCACTGACTGCGTTGTCTGCTCTGCTCTATCAGAGATGCTGTGGCTTTAATCCTTTGCCCACAGGGGACGGCTGACATGGATGTGTGTAAACTGTTGACATGGTGCTGTCTCCTATGCTCTCTGATCAAAGACAGTGCAGCCCTCCTGTTTCACAACCTGCCTTCAAATATGCTCCAAGTCTCACTGAGACTCCCTCCCCCTCTGTTTCGCACTTCGTGTTTAACCCGTGTCTTCCCACAGTAAATCGGTACATCTGACGATAACAAAGCAGCCATTTATGACTTTGCTCCCGTAGCTTGTGTGAACTGCCTCTAAACAACGAATTTGATTTGGAAAGCAGTGTGTAAGTGGCTCACGCTCGTTTTTGGAAACAGTAATGCGCTGACTTTAAGTGCATAAAAAGCCTTGGCTTGATGTTGTGCTTAGTTTAATTAATCCCCGGTAATGATGCAACTATTAGTAAGAGCGGAGCCTGTCTTAAGTGGCTGGAGATGTATGTATGTGTACGTGTGTGTGTGTGTGTCCATACTTGGATTCGTTTGTCCGTGTGTGTGTTTGTATTTAAAGTATGTAGATGGTGATTAAGCCAACTACGACTCCCTTTCTGGAGGTGGTTTAGCCTCTGGAGTCCAGGGGGTTCTGCGATTGTTCTGAAGATGCAGAGTTGCATGTATTTATACAATACGAGCTACGAGCCCCTGCCACACGTGTGTATTGAGATTTAAGATTTTCAAGCTTTGCATCGTAGGAAAAATGTATAAAACAACTATAATCTGTATCTCGAATAATTTCAAACAGCGTATATAATTATTACTTGTTGCTGTGTGTTTGTAAGTTGTTGTGTTCTGAGTGCTAAAGGGTTCCTGACTCTTAGCTGGGTTTGTGTGTCTGATACTAAGACACACATGAATAAATGGTTCTGGTAGCTTTTGTGCTTTTGTTTCAGATGTGAGATTAACTGTTGTGCCAAGCTGCATGTTTGTAAAGAAAAGCGTGTGAGGAGTTTTAAAATGGCGATCATAATATTGAGTGCCATGTGCGACCAGTTTGTACAAAAACCTGTGATACAACATGGATTATCTAAATGGAGTCAAAAACTACATTACAGCAAAGTAACAGTGCTTCCTGCTTCCATTTTGGCTCTCGCAGATTGCCGTCTCTGGTTTTGTTTTAGGTTTTCCTGCTGTTCCTTTTACACAAAAACAATCTGCTTGCCCAATTGTTTGCATTTTTCTAGCAACAGGGAACCAGTATTAGCCAATCTCCAGGTTCTGAATGCCACAGCGAGTTTTGACTGCTTGAAGCAACACAAAACAATCCTATTTCGCTTGTGCACCTGATTGACAATGGTTTCAGTGAGACATTTTCCTTCTGCCCTGGCACCGGCTGCATCCTTTGCGGAGCACATATTCCCCAATGAGAGTGATTGTTGCAAGTCAGAGGCTACATGCTCTGGGGAATGTGTATGCTCAAGGACAAATTGTGCCCCTAGCTTTCGCTGTAATTCTGTTTAATTTCTTGCGGGCAATTTCCCCCAAAGAAGTTAAAGATACATTTATGCCTAAAAGACATGCGACTAGTTGTCGACACTCCTAGTTGTTTGCATTTTAACAATTCGAGTGTTTGTAGAGGAGCTTTGCTGGGAAGCTGTTGTGACATTAATACAACCATGCATGTATGGTAAACATATTGATAATGCAGCCTGTTTTTTTTTTCTCCTGACTAACTGCTGGTGTAATGGATGTGATTAATGGTAATTGTAAGAGTGCAGGAAGCATCGTAGAGGCTGTGGGAGAAGTGCCTC
The DNA here is from genome assembly GCA_900302755.1 of Chromis chromis. NCBI lineage: Eukaryota > Metazoa > Chordata > Actinopteri > Pomacentridae > Chromis > Chromis chromis. The sequence continues at coordinate 3,368 of OMNN01028204.1, read as the reverse complement.
TTGTTTCTGCAGATCCCTGATGGCGGTGATCATTACCACACATTAATGCTTTGTGTCAAATGATGCCACCTGGGCTGAAAGCACAGATTATTTATTTTTTTTTGTACACATAGTCACCATATTTGGTGCAGCTTCTGCTTTCACTGATATAGGCTGTGAGGTAAGGGAACCGCCATTTGTCAGAAGAGCTAGGCAGGTCGAGGGACTTGGAAATACCAGGCAGAAATTATCCTTGTTAAGTATGTTTCAGTCACTGTCACCTCTGGGGGTCCTGGCTGAGAGCAGTGTGGAATTACAGGCACTTACATATTTGTATCAAACTGAAGTATAGAGGTACTTGCCGTATGCAGAAAATTGATTTTGGACGATTCGGAAAACAAACCCGGATCCCCCGATGATATGTTTGAAATTTTCAGTGCCAGCTACACTGACAGCTGCTGCAAGGTTAAGAGGTTAGCTGAAACCTTCCCCACAAGGTTAGGGGAACATCTGAGATGATGATGTTGGTGCGTTTTTCAAAAATTGATAAATATCCATTAAGTCATTTTTGCACAGAAATCAGGCAAACTGATGTTCACTGCCATTATCTGTGTTCCACTGGTGATGCAGTTACTATTTCTGGCAGTTCAAACGTTTTAATTCTGACAAAAAAGCTTTGTAAACAAGTAAAACAGGACAAAGGATTAATTGGACACATTTTAAATCTCTCACTGTGTTGCCAACCTCATCAACCCCAGACATGTACTATACTATACTATACTATACATATACATTATTTTCATGTTAACAGATTGTTGAGTCAGTATTTGTTTCTGTTGTCATAGAAACTTGCCATTCTCCTATGGACTTTCTGACCTCTATTTCTGCCTCCCACAGTTGCTTCGGGTGGTCAACCTCACCACAGTGGAGGCGGCCATCATGGAAGCACAGGTGTAATGAGGGAGAGGAGGACAGCTGGTGACCCCTACTGGTCCTATTCAGGTGAGCTCTCATTTGTGCTCGAAGTGGGAGGGGAAATTACTCGCCTCTTCTGTTTCTCGCCTATCATTTTCCTTTTTTTGTCTACTGTTTTGCCTGCAACCCTCATTTCCTCCTCGCTGCCATAGCCACATGGGTTGATTTAGGCATTTAGTATTCATATAGTAGCATACCTGCGCTCTGTGTTTTCATTGCTCTTAATAACTGTAATTAAATCAATGCACTGGGGAGAGGGAAAAAAAACTAAGTTAATGTTCTGATTATTTTCTAGCCTACTGTGATTTACCACAAATAATGAATCGGCTCTATTTAAAGTGTATTTATTTGTCAGCTGTGGATAAGGCATACAAATCTGTAACTTTAAATCAATAAGGATCAGTTTGTGTATTTGAGTTGAAGAAAAACCACGCTAAGTCGTTAACCCTACTGTTTTTTTAAAAAGTGGTTAAAAAACAATCACACATGCATGACTCATGGCAAGATGATGTCTTATGCTGTTACATTCTGTTGATGCGTTTGTACTGAAGAAAGTTTCATGAGAAGTACAGTAGGTTTATCTGTGAAACTTTAATGTGTTGTGTTAATTCCTCTCTACACTATAGACAATAGCCAGGCTGCTAATGTTTTATTTTAAAGTGCTTCTGGGAATTTAGGTTAGCCTCCTCCTTTAGTTTCTCCTCCATCTATCTTAACAAATTGGAAAGATGGATGGTTATGGCAGCCTAGAGTGAAGAGTCTGATGATGGATGATTCAGTATGTGCTCTTTAATGCTTGTAATCGTTCTCAGAGTTGTATGTGTTTGCATTCTTCGCATTTGGGTCGTAGTCTTGAAGGAGCAGCAGCTGAGTTATATAAACTTCAGAGAGCTTGAAAGTATTTGAGAATAAATACATCTAGCAAAACATAGATATAGAAATATTTCTGTTATGTCTGAAATTCTATTTTAAACTGTTGAAGGTCTTACTTTAAGCCCCTGACTACTGATCAGAAGGTCGGAGGATCGAACATCAACTGCGGCCACTGTTGGGCCATTGAGCAAGGCCCTTAACCCCTGACTGCTCCCCGGGTGCTGCACCGTGGCAGCCCACTGCTCCTGCTACTAATATGTATAGTAGGATGGGTTAAATGCAGAGGTTGAATTTTCCTAAGGGGATAAATAAAGGTTAAATTATTATTATTATTATTATTATTATTACTGAATATTAACCAAATAACATTTTAACACCAACATAAATTGTATAAGTAGTATTTGTGTAAGTTGTGTATTTTTTTCCTATTGTGAATGCAAATTTAGATGAATTCATGAGTCGCGTTTCAAAAGACTAAAAGTATCATTTTTGAAGTATCTAAGTATTTGAGTACCTGCTGAGCATTTGATAGCAGTAGGATTCATCTGCTATCTACTGTATTTTCTTTTAATTGTTATTTCAACATTGTAAAACTTGCAGTATTTTGACCACTCGTACTAAAATATATGCAGTAGGTTATATGCAGCAGTCCCCTTTATGGCGGTTGGATTTAGAGTACGTTTACGTGGGTGAGCGCAGAGCCGAATATTATTTTGGCGGCGAACAGTTCTGAAGAGCATACGAGTACTTTCAGAGCACTGCTTTTAATTCAGCTATACACATCCACACCCTTGTGCAAACACAGCCCTCTGTTGGCCATCAAGCAGCTCCGATGGGAAATGGGGGTTATGTGCTTTGATCGAGGGCACCTCACTGGAAGAGCTCAGGAAGGGAGGGGCAGTCAGTGAAATCATATTTACAGGTTCCAAGGTCCAAAAACACCACCTTGCAAATAACTAACTGGGTCTCTCTGCTAGTGGAGTGAATCACAGCCCAGGAAATTATTATACCGATGGAATATTTTGCCTTCGGTGCTGCATTTGTGAACCTAGAATCTTGTCGTTTTAGGCAAGAAAACTGTGAAAATAACAGCAAAAACGAATTGTGCTTACTTCTGAGTCAAGTTTGTTTGGTATTCACGTCACTCCTGATAGTGGTCTTCATCTCCCCCAGTTGTCTAGTAGAGGCAGTGAAAGAATGTCTGCTTTGACTATCCATGCATGATTGCTCTTTTATTATGTGCTGGGTTTGTGGTGCCCATTTAGGGAATCTTAATAACTTCAAACATAGCTTTGTTATTCTGGAAACCTCTGCGAACAGAAACCTTTAATATATAGTCTGCTTTAATCACCTTTTGTTTTCTGTGTGTGTCTTGTCTGATAAAGAGATTAAACTGTTTCATCTCTTTGATTAGAAATTCATTTTGATCATATAACAGTGTGGGAATACACATACACGCATTTTGGCATGGGCCGCTACAATCACTTATTAGTGTTTGTTTGTGGTTAAAGTAAAATGACAGTAGGATCAGTAAACATGAT